>JASCXZ010000075.1:12500-47969 GCA_030340685.1 Protosalanx chinensis | reverse complement strand
CACTAAGGCTTCACAGCCAAAGTCCAATTTCAATGGAAGTCTATGGGAGCCTCAGCTCTCCAGCGTCCAAAAACAAAGTCCAGAATGAATGGGAGTGAATGAGGTTTAGATGACCAGGGGCATATCGCTCAGAACCAAAGTCTAGTAGATTACCAGGGGCATAGTGTTCAGAACCAGTGGATTACCAGGGGCTTGTAGTTCTTAACGGAGCGACTGGGGGGCTTTAACACAGGGGAGGGGGCTTAATAGTGGGTTCCAAGGGGCCTGTCGGTGCGTGTGGGTGGTGTAGGTGGTGGTGAGGGAGAGGATGGTGTAGTGTTAGGGGGAATTATGTGTGTTTTAGTCGGTTTTGTAAGGGGGGGTTCGCGGGAGTTGGTGATGGCGGGGGTACTTTGTGTTAATTTGCGCGAGCCCGGGGGCGTTTTCGAGGGGGTTTGTGGGCAGGGTTAGTTCAGGGGGGTAATTTGGAGGGTAAAAGTGTATGGGGGATGTGTGTGTGTGGTGTGGTTCCCGAGTTATAAGCAAAACCAAGACGAGAGAAGGGTTGGTGAGAAGCGAGCGTTTGAATGAATGGAAGTGAACGGAGTGGAAAGGTGAGATTTTGCGCGAGCCCGGGGGGCGTTTTCGAGGGGGTTTGGGGGCAGGGTTAGTTCAGGGGGGTAATTTGGAGGGTAAAAGTGTATGGGGGATGTGTGTGTGTGGTGGGGTTCCCGAGTTATGAGCAAAACCAAGGCGAGAGAAGGGTTCGAGCGTTTGAATGAATGGAAGTGAACGGAGTGGAAAGGTGAGATTTTGCGCGAGCCCGGGGGGCGTTTTCGAGGGGGTTTGGGGGCAGGGTTAGTTCAGGGGGGTAATTTGGAGGGTAAAAGTGTATGGGGGATGTGTGTGTGTGGTGGGGTTCCCGAGTTATAAGCAAAACCAAGACGAGAGAAGGGTTCGAGCGTTTGAATGAATGGAAGTGAACGGTGTGGAAAGGTGAGATTTTGCGCGGACCCGTGGGCCGTTTTTGACCCGGTTTGAGGGCAGACTTAGTTCAGGGGGGTAATTCTGAAAGTAAAAATGTATGGGGGATGTGTGTGTGTGGTGGGGTTCCCGAGTTATGAGCAAAACCAAGGCGAGAGAAGGGTTCGAGCGTTTGAATGAATGGAAGTGAACGGTGTGGAAAGGTGAGATTTTGCGCGGACCCGTGGGCCGTTTTTGACCCGGTTTGAGGGCAGGGTTAGTTCAGGGGGGTAATTCTGAAAGTAAAAATGTATGGGGGATGTGTGTGTGTGGTGGGGTTCCCGAGTTATGAGCAAAACCAAGGCGAGAGAAGGGTTCGAGCGTTTGAATGAATGGAAGTGAACGGTGTGGAAAGGTGCGATTTTGCGCGGACCCGTGGGCCGTTTTTGACCCGGTTTGAGGGCAGACTTAGTTCAGGGAGGTTGTTCTGAAACGAACGCCGTATTGGGGAGGATTTTAGGTGGTCTGGTTCTGGAGTTGTGAGCGTAAGCTGTGTGAAAAAAAGCGAGTGTCGCCATTTTGGTTCGGTTTCGGCGAAATCGATGTAATGCACTTGGGTGGTTTATTGTTGGGGTTTTCGTGTGTGGCCGGGCGTTTTATGAATGAATCAGCTGCTTTTGAATTCCTTGAGGGTGTGGAGGAAGGATTTTCGTTTGGTACCCTGCATGTATGAATTGGGTAAAAGTGTTGACATGGAAGAGGAATGCTTTTGGTGTGTTATATCTGCTTTTGCACCCCGGTTTTCATTGCGGGCTGTGGCTTTGTGTGCTTGCTTCCCTGCTTGTATTGGCTCATTTTCTGCCCCCCAAAAGCTTTTTAATTCCTTGAGGGGCGGGGGAAGGATTTTCGTTTGGTATCCTGCATGTATGAATTGGGTAAAAGTGTTGACATGGAAGAGGAATGCTTTTGGTGTGTTTTATCTGCTTTTGCACCCCGGTTTTCATTGCGGGCTGTGGCTGTGTGTGCTTGCTTCCCTGCCTGTATTTGCTCATTTTCTGCCCCCCAAAAGCTTACAGCACCTGGTATTCCCAGGCAGTCTCCCATCCAAGTACTAACCAGGCCCAACTCTGCTTAACTTCCGAGATCAGACGAGATCGGGTGTGTTCAGGGTGGTGTGGCCGTAAGCAAGGGTTGACTGTCATGGAGAGAGGATTTGAGTGTGTTTTGCCCGTTTTGGATTTGGGGGGGGGGGGCTTTCCCGGGGGGCTACGGGCAAGTGTTTGGCACCGTTGCGTTCCCCTGGACGAGGGCTTTCCAGAATGTCCAGGCTCGAGCTTGTGCGTGGGTCAGAAGCATATTTCCTATTTTGGACTGGGGACGAATGTCACACCTTTAACGAGCGGCGATAAGAGACAATAGGGGGGCTCCGCGGATTGTGCGCGCGTCCCCAGCGGCTTACTGTCCCGTGTGGGATGTCTATCTTCTCCCCAGGACGAGAGCTTTCCATAGTGGTCAAGCTGAAGGTTGTGCGTGCCCCACAGCCGTTTGGATCTATTTATCATGATCCCATGTTATTGCACTGTCCCGGCGCGTGTGTTTGGGGTGGTGCCCCCGTCCCGAGCGGCCCACATACCCGAGTGGGATACCTATCTTGTCCCCAGGACGAGAGCTTTCCAGAATGTCCAGGCTCGAGCTTGTGCGTGGGTCAGAAGCATATTTCCTGTTTTGGACTGGGGACGAATGTCACACCTTTAACGAGCGGCGATAAGAGACAAAGGGGAGCTCCGCGGATTGCGCGCGCGTCCCAGGCTGTCCCAGGCTGCCGACTGCTGTGGGGGAACCGTTACCATGGCAACCTCTTTCGGATTGGCACACATGACAACGTCTGGCCCATTTCTTCGCAATTGTTTTAACTATAGATCCACTTGTGGAAGTGCCATCCGAGCAGGGGTAATTTCATTGGAAAGGGGAGGATTGCGAGCAGCTAAATGCGTTGGTTTCATGATTTTAGAGGCTTTACTTTTTAAGCCAGGGGTGTAAGAAGCCAGACTGGTAATCCTGCCCCTGAGCTGGCCATGCTTAGAAGCCATCTGTATGTATGGTCTGGGGCTTTGCAAGAAGGTCCACCTTGAGATTCTAGGCCTTATGGATCCAGAGATATGTCCACTTGAAGTTGGCCAAGAGGATCATTCCTATTCGGAGGCATATGTTATTGCACTGTTAAAGTGGCCTTCCCCCCACTTCACACCTACAAGTGGGTGTCTTTTTGGCCCAGGGGGGTCACACTTGGACTGGAGTACTCTGGCTGACCTTGTGGGGGTCCCAGGCAGTCCCAGGTGGACCCAGGCTGTCCCAGGTGGACCCAGGTGGACCCAGGCGGCCCTCTGCAGTGGTTGAACCCGTTTCCATGGCAACCTGGCTGGGATTGGCAGACATGGCAGCTGCGGTGGCTTGTGTGGACAAATAGTTTTCATTACAACTCCACTTCTGGAAGTCGAATCCAAGCAGGGATCATTTCAGTTCAAAAAGGGGGATTGGGAGCAGCTAAATGAAGTGGTTTCATGATTTTAGCCCCTTTACTTTTGAAGCCAGGCCCAGGGGAAGGCGAGGGGGGGGGGGGGGCATAACTGTCCAGGCAAAATACAAGAGCTGATTTATTTTGGACCAGTGAAAGCCTACTTCCAACTGGGAGGACATAGGTTTTAAAAGCTTGCCCCTCCAAAGTGCACCTGAGCTGGGCATGGATAAAACCAGTGTGTAGGTATGGTTATAATCTTTCCAGCAAGCTCAACCTGATGATTCTAGGCCTTATGGATCCAGAGTTATGGCTATTTCAAGTGAGACAAGTGACCATTTGTTAAGTGCAGCAATTGAGTGTTATGAATTGTGACTTATTATGGTCCACAGCTCAGCCCAGGAACCTGCTATCTTCCCAGGGTCAAAATATCCTGAGCACTGGGAGTGGGGAGCTGCCCTGTGAGGTGAAATGAGGATCCAGAGTTATGGCAATTTCAAGTGAGAAAAGTGACTATTTGTGAAGTGCAGCAATTGAGTGTTATGAATTGTGACTTATTATGGTCCACAGCTCAGCCCAGGAACCTGCTATCTTCCCAGGGTCAAAAGATCCTGCATACTGGGAGTGGGGAGCTGCCCTGACAGGTGAAATGATGACCATAACTATGAAGCTTTTCTATTCAGCCTGCTAATAAAATGATCCTTGTATGCAAACTTCCAGCTGTTGCCCACACAATACAGAGGCCTGCCTGTCAATGGTGCACCTCAGCTGGGCTTGGATAGAACCAGTGTGTAGGTATGGTTCTAATGGTTCCAGCAAGCTCAACCTGATGACTCTGGGCCTTATGGATCCAGAGTTATGGCTATTTCAAGTAAGAAAAGTGACCATTTGTTAAGTGCAGCAATTGAGTGTTATGAATTCTGACTTATTATGGTCCACAGCTCAGCCCAGGAACCTGCTATCTTCCCAGGGTCAAAAGATCCTGAGCACTGGGAGTGGGGAGCTGCCCTGAGAGGTGAAATGATGACCATAACTATGAAGCTTTTCTATTCAGCCTGCTAATAAAATGATCCTTGTATGCAAACTTCCAGCTGTTGCCCACACAATACAGAGGCCTGCCTGTCAATGGTGCACCTCAGCTGGGCTTGGATAGAACCAGTGTGTAGGTATGGTTCTAATGGTTCCAGCAAGCTCAACCTGATGACTCTGGGCCTTATGGATCCAGAGTTATGGCTATTTCAAGTAAGAAAAGTGATCATTTGTGAAGTGCAGCAATTGAGTGTTATGAATTGTGACTTATTATGGTCCACAGCTCAGCCCAGGAACCTGCTATCTTCCCAGGGTCAAAAGATCCTGAACACTGGGAGTGGGGAGCTGCCCTGTGAGGTGAAATGAGGATCCAGAGTTATGGTAAATTCTAGTGAGAAAAGTGACTATTTGTTAAGTGCAGCAATTGAGTGTTGTGAAATATGACTTATTATGGTCCACAGCTCAGCCCAGGAACCTGCTATCTTCCCAGGGTCAAAAGATCCTGAACAGTGGGAGTAGGGAGCTGCCCTGAGAGGTGAAATGAGGAGCATAACTATCAAGCCCTATTATTCAGCCTGCCAATAAAGTGATCCTTGCATGCACACTTCCAGCTGTGGCCCACACAATACAAAAGCCTGCCCCTCCAAAGTGCACCTCATCTGGGATTGGTTAGAACCAGCTTGTAGGTATGGTTCTATTCTTTCCAGCAAGCTCAACCTGATGATTCTAGGCCTTATGGATCCAGAGTTATGGTCATTTCAAGTGAGAAAAGTGACCATTTGTGAAGTGCAGCAATTGAGTGTTATGAATTGTGACTTATTATGGTCCACAGCTCAGCCCAGGAACCTGCTATCTTCCCAGGGTCAATAGTTCCAGAACACTGGGAGTGGGGAGCTGCCCTGAGAGGTGAAATGATGACCATAACTATGAAGCTTTTTTATTCAGCCTGCTAATAAAGTGATCCTTGTATGCACACTTCCAGCTGTTGCCCACACAATACAGAGGCCTGCCTGTCAATGGTGCACCTCAGCCGGGCTTGGATAGAACCAGTGTGTAGGTATGGTTCTAATGGTTCCAGCAAGCTCAACCTGATGACTCTGGGCCTTATGGATCCAGAGGTATGGCTATTTCAAGTAAGAAAAGTGACCATTTGTTAAGTGCATCAATTGAGTGTTATGAATTATTACACATTATGGGTCACAGCTCAGCCAAGGAACCTGCTATCTGCTCAGGGTCAACACATAAAGAACACTGAGAGTGGGGAGTAGGGTAGAGAGGTGAAATGATGACCACAACTATCAAGCCCTATTATTCAGCCTGCCAATAAAGTGATCCTTGCATGCACACTTCCAGCTGTGGCCCACACAATACAAAAGCCTGCCCCTCCAAAGTGCACCTCAGCTGGGATTGGATAGAACCAGTGTGTAGGTATGGTTCTAATCTTTCCAGCAAGCTCAACCTGATGATTCTAGGCCTTATGGATCCAGAGTTATGGCTATTTCAAGTGAGACAAGTGACTATTTGTGAAGTGCATCAATTGAGTGTTATGAATTGTGACTTATTATGGTCCACAGCTCAGCCCAGGAACCTGCTATCTTCCCAGGGTCAAAAGATCCTGAATACTGGGAGTGGGGAGCTGCCCTGAGAGGTGAAATGATGACCATAACTATGAAGCTTTTCTATTCAGCCTGCTAATAAAATGATCCTTGTATGCAAACTTCCAGCTGTTGCCAGCACAATACAGAGGCCTGCCTGTCAATGGTGCACCTCAGCTGGGCTTGGATAGAACCAGTGTGTAGGTATGGTTCTAATGGTTCCAGCAAGCTCAACCTGATGATTCTGGGCCTCATGGATCCAGAGTTATGGCAATTCCAAGTAAGAAAAGTGACCATTTGTTAAGTGCAGCAATTGAGTGTTATGAATTATGACACATTATACGTCACAGCTCAGCCCAGGAACCTGCTATCTGCTCAGTGTCAAAAGTTCCAGAGCACTGAGAGTGGGGAGCAGGGTGGAGAGGTGAAATGATGACCACAACTATAAAGCTCTTTTATTCAGCCTGTCAATAAAGTGATCCTTGCATGTACACTTCCAGCTGTTGCCCACACAATAAAAAAGCCTGCCCCTCTAATGTGCACCTGAGCTGGGCTTGGATAGACACAATGTTTAGGTATGGTTCTAATCTTTCCAGCAAGCTCAACCTGATGATTCTAGGCCTTATGGATCCAGAGTTATGGCCATTTCAAGTGAGAAAAGTGACCATTTGTTAAGTGCAGCAATTGATTGTTATGAATCCTCACACATTATGGGTCACAGCTCAGCCCAGGAACCTGCTATTTGCTCAGGGTCAACACTTACAGAACACTGAGAGTGGGGAGCAGGGTGGAGAGTTGAAATGATGACCACAACTATGAAGCTCTTTTATTCAGCCTGTCAATAAAGTGATCCTTGCATGCACACTTCCAGCTGTTGCCCACACAATAAAAAAGCCTGCCCCTCTAATGTGCACCTGAGCTGGGCTTGGATAGAACCAGTGTGTAGGTATGGTTCTAATGGTTCCAGCAAGCTCAACCTGATGACTCTGGGCCTTATGGATCCAGAGGTATGGCTATTTCAAGTAAGAAAAGTGACCATTTGTTAAGTGCATCAATTGAGTGTTATGAATTATTACACATTATGGGTCACAGCTCAGCCCAGGAACCTGCTATCTGCTCAGGGTCAACACTTACAGAACACTGAGAGTGGGGAGCAGGGTAGAGAGTTGAAATGATGACCACAACTATGAAGCTCTTTTATTCAGCCTGTCAATAAAGTGATCCTTGCATGCACACTTCCAGCTGTTGCCCACACAATAAAAAAGCCTGCCCCTCTAATGTGCACCTGAGCTGGGCTTGGATAGACACAATGTTTAGGTATGGTTCTAATCTTTCCAGCAAGCTCAACCTGATGATTCTAGGCCTTCTGGATCCAGAGTTATGGCTATTTCAAGTAAGAAAAGTGACCGTTTGTTAAGTGCATCAATTGAGTGTTATGAATTATTACACATTATGGGTCACAGCTCAGCCCAGGAACCTGCTATCTGCTCAGGGTCAAAAGTTCCAGAGCACTGAGAGTGGGGAGCAGGGTGGAGAGGTGAAATGATGACCACAACTATAAAGCTCTTTTATTCAGCCTGCTAATAAAGTGATCCTTGCATGCCCACTTCAAGCTGTTGCCCACACAATACAAAAGCCTGCCCCTCCAAAGTGCACCTCAGCTGGGATTGGATACAACCAGTTTGTAGGTATGGTTCTATTCCTTCCAGCAAGCTCAACCTGATGATTCTGGGCCTTATGGATCCAAAGTTATGGCCATTTCAAGTAAGAAAAGTGACCATTTGTTAAGTGCAGCAATTGAGTGTTGAATGAATCATGACACATTATGGGTCACAGCTCAGCTCAGGAACCTGCTATCTTCCCAGGGTCAAAAGGTCCTGAACACTGGGAGAGGGGAGCTGCCCTGAGAGGTGAAATGAGGAGCATAACTATCAAGCCCTATTATTCAGCCTGCAAATAAAGTGATCCTTGCATGCACACTTCCAGCTGTTGCCCACACAATACAGAGGTCTGCCTGTCAATGGTGCACCTCAGCTGGGCCTGGATAGAACCAGTTTGTAGGTATGGTTCTATTCTTTCCAGCAAGCTCAGCCTGATGATTCTGGGCCTTATAAATCCAGAGTTATGGCCATTTCAAGTGAGAAAAGTGACCATTTGTTAAGTGCAGCAATTGAGTGTTATGAATTAGGACACATTATGGGCCACAGCTCAGCCCAGGAACATGCTATCTGCTCAGGGTGAAGAGTTCCAGAACCCTGGCAGGATGGAGCTGGTGAGAGAGGTGAAAATTGTCTCCTCACTAGGAATGCCCTTTATCCAGCCTCATAATAGTGTGAGACTGTGACAAACACTTCCAGCTTTGGCCCACACAGTACAGAAGCTTGCCTGCCATTGGTTTACCTCAGCTGGGCATGGATAGAAGCAGAATGTAGGGCTGACCCTGATCTTTACAGAAAGGTCCACCTGAAGAATGTGACCTTTATGGCTGCTGAGTTATGGCCATTTGAAGTGATAATTCCGAACGTGTATAATTTGACTGTTATGAATGCTGGGTCTGTGCAGGCCATAGCACAGCCCAGGAACATGCCATCTGCTCACGGTCAACAGTTCCAGAACCCTGGGAGCCTGGAGCTGGTCTGAGAGGTGAAATGAGCAGCATAACTATAAAGCCCTCTTATTCAGCCTTGAAATAGTGTGAAACTTGCATGCACACTTCCAGAGCCGGGTGCCCATAGAGTAGAGCAGCTTGCCCGTCATTGGTGGTCCTGAGCTGGGCAAAACCTATACCAGGCTGTAATGCAGGGCCTGCAGTTTCCAGAAAGGTCAGCCTGATGATTCTAGGACTTATGGCTGCTGAGATATGGCCATTTGAATTTGGCCAAAGTGATCCATTCTAATTTGGAGCGTTTTAGGGTTATGGAATATGACACTGTGCAGGCCCTAGCTCAGGTTAGGAACATGCTATCTTCTTAGGGTCAAAAGTTCCAGTGAACTGGCATTGGGGAGCTGGTCTGAGAGGTGAAATTAGGACCATAACTATGAAGACCTTTTATTCACCCTCATTATATTGTGAACAGTTTATGCAAGTTTCCAGCTTGTTGCCTGTTCAATTCCTGCCCGTGCGTCTCAGCCAGGCATGAGTGGGTGCATTCTCTTCCCCCGACCCTAAGGGTTAGAATGAGACCATCCAGAAGGTTGTGGGCCTTGTGGTTCGTGAGTTAGGGGCGTTTTAGTGACCTCCAGCCAATTGTGGGGGAAAAAAGCTTGCTCATTTTGGATAATCTCCCTCCGGTGGGGGTTTGCCGCCAGTGCAGGTCCAAAAGGGTTTCGCGAATAACTCGGACTGTGTTGGGCCTAGAATGATGGGCTTTACATATGTTTATAAGCCGAATTTTATCTCTCCAACGCGGTATAGTTTGCGTCTCTAAGTGGCCTCATTAACCAGATAGCTTTCCCGACCAGCTATCGGCTCCATTCAAAAACAGCATCCGTTCTTATAAGCTCCCGAGTCAAGCCATGTAAAGAAATGATTTATTTGGACCAGTTTAAGCTTATTTCTATGTGTAAGCCAATGCATAACCGGTTCGTGCGCGTCAGCCGTGCGCGTGACCCGGGCGACCATGGTGGCATTCTCTCGGCCTGGTTCACATCTTTCCAGCAAGCTCTCCCTCTAGATTGTGGGACTTTTGGATCGGGAGATATGACCGTTTAAAGACACATTAGGATCATTTTAAATATTGACCGTTTGGAGAGTTGCTGCATTTGGACACTTTATGACCCATATCTCTGGAATGGAACCTCCAATCTGCTTGGGGTGAAAAGTTGAAGTACACTGGGGAAAAGGAGCTGCCTTGTGGGGTGAAACTTTTCTCCTCACTAGGAATGCCCTTTATCCAGCCTCAGAATAGTGTGAGACTGTGATGCACACTTCCAGCTGTGGCACACACATTACAGAAGCTGGCCTGACATTGGTGCACCTCAGCTGGGCATGGATAGAAGCAACATGTAGGCCTGACCCTGAGATTTACAGAAAGGTCAATCTGAACAATGTCACACTTATGGCTGCTGAGTTGTGGCCATTTGAAGTGATCATTCCGAATGTGGCTCATTTGAGTGTTATGGATGCAGGGTCTGTGCAGGGCCTAGCTCAGGCCAGGAACATGCTATCTGCTCAGGGTCAAAAGCTCCAGAACACTGGGAGTGGGGAGCTGCCCTGAGAGGTGGAATGAAGAGCATAACTATGATTCCCTTTTATTCAGCCTCCAGATCGTGTGAAACTTGCATGCACACATACACAGCTGTGTGCCCACAGAGTAGAGCAGATTGCCCGCCATTGGTGCACCTCAGCTGGGTGTGAATAGAACCAGGCTTTAGGGCAGGCCCTATGGTACACAGAAAGGTCAGCCTGATGATTCTAGGACTTATGGATCAAGAGTTATGGTCATTTGAAGTGATCCTTTCCAATGTGGCTCATTCGAGTGTTATAGAAGAATGGTCTGTGCAGGCCCTAGCTCAGGCTAGGAACATGCTATCTGCTCAGGGTGAATAGTTCCAGAACCCTGGCAGGATGGAGCTGGTCTGAGAGGTGAAATTGTCCTCCTCACTAGGAATGCCCTTTATCCAGCCTCCATAAAGTGTGAGACTGTGATGCACACTTCCTGCTGTGGCCAACACATTACAGAGGCTTGCCTGACATTGGTGCACTTCAGCTGGGCATGGATAGAAGCAAAATGTAGGCCTGACCCTGAACTTTAAGGAAAGGTCAACGTGAAGAATGTGACACTTATGGCTGCTGAGTTATGAGCATTTCAAGATTCTAAAGTGGACGATTGTTATTGTTATGAACAATAACATTTAATGGGCCATAGCTCAGCCCAGGAATATGCCATCTGCTCAGGGTCAACAGTTCCAGAACCCTGGGAGGCTGGAGCTGGTCTGAGAGGTGAAATGAGGAGCATAACTATGAAGGCCTTTTATTCAGCCTCCAAATAGTGTGAAACTTGCATGCACACTTCCAGAGCTGTGTGTCCACAGAGTAAAGCACCTTGCCCCCCATTGGTGCATGTAAGCTGGGGATAACCTGTACCAGGCTGTAGGTATGGTCCTAAGGGTTACAGAAAGGTCAACATGATGATTCTAGGACTTATGGATCAAGAGTTATGGTCATTTGAAGTGATCCTTTCCAATTTGGCTCATTGGAGTGTTAGAGATACAGAGTCTGTGCAGGCCATAGCCCAGCCCAGGAACATGCTATCTGCTCAGGGTCAAAAGCTCCAGAACACTGGGAGTAGGGAGCTGGTGTGAGAGGTGAGAATTTCCTCCTCACTAGGAATGCCCTTTATCCAGCCTCCATAAAGTGTGAGACTGTGATGCACACTTCATGCTGTGGCCAACACATTACAGAGGCTTGCCTGACATTGGTGCACTTCAGCTGGGCATGGATGGAAGCAAAATGTAGGCCTGACCCTGAAATTTAAAGAAAGGTCAACCTGAAGAATGTGACACTTATGGCTGCTGAGTTATGAGCATTTCAAGTGATCATTCCGAATGTGAATCATTTGGGTGTTATAGATGCAGGGTCTGTGCAGGCCCTAGCTCAGGCTAGGAACATGCGATCGGCTCAGGGTGAAAAGTGCCAGAACCCTGGGAGGCAGGAGCTGGTCTGAGAGGTGAAATGAGGAGCATAACTATGAAGGCCTTTTATTCAGCCTCCAAATAGTGTGAAACGTGCATGCACACTTCCAGAACTGTGTGTCCACAGAGTAAAGCACCTTGCCCCCCATTGGTGCATCTAAGCTGGGGGTAACCTGTACCAGGCTTTAGGTATGGTCCTAAGGGTTACAGAAAGGTCAACATGATGATTCTAGGACTTATGGATCCAGAGTTATGGCCATTTGAAGTGATAATTTCGAATTTGGCTCATTGGAGTGTTAGAGATACAGAGTCTGTGCAGGCCATAGCCCAGCCCAGGAACATGCTATCTGCTCAGGGTCAAAAGCTCCAGAACACTGGGAGTAGGGAGCTGGTGTGAGAGGTGAGAATTTCCTCCTCACTAGGAATGCCCTTTATCCAGCCTCCCTAAAGTGTGATACTGTGATGCACACTTCATGCTGTGGCCAACACATTACAGAGGCTTGCCTGACATTGGTGCACTTCAGCTGGGCATGGATGGAAGCAAATTGTAGGCCTGACCCTGAAATTTAAAGAAAGGTCAACCTGAAGAATGTGACACTTATGGCTGCTGAGTTATGAGCATTTCAAGTGATCATTCCGAATGTGAATCATTTGGGTGTTATAGATGCAGGGTCTGTGCAGGCCCTAGCTCAGGCTAGGAACATGCTATCGGCTCAGGGTGAAAAGTGCCAGAACCCTGGGAGGCAGGAGCTGGTCTGAGAGGTGAAATGAGGAGCATGACTATGAAGGCCTTTTATTCAGCCTCCAAATAGTGTGAAACGTGCATGCACACTTCCAGAACTGTGTGTCCACAGAGTAAAGCACCTTGCCCCCCATTGGTGCATCTAAGCTGGGGGTAACCTGTACCAGGCTTTAGGTATGGTCCTAAGGGTTACAGAAAGGTCAACATGATGATTCTAGGACTTATGGATCCAGAGTTATGGCCATTTGAAGTGATAATTTCGAATTTGGCTCATTGGAGTGTTAGAGATACAGAGTCTGTGCAGGCCATAGCCCAGCCCAGGAACATGCTATCTGCTCAGGGTCAAAAGCTCCAGAACACTGGGAGTAGGGAGCTGGTGTGAGAGGTGAGAATTTCCTCCTCACTAGGAATGCCCTTTATCCAGCCTCCCTAAAGTGTGATACTGTGATGCACACTTCATGCTGTGGCCAACACATTACAGAGGCTTGCCTGACATTGGTGCACTTCAGCTGGGCATGGATGGAAGCAAATTGTAGGCCTGACCCTGAAATTTAAAGAAAGGTCAACCTGAAGAATGTGACACTTATGGCTGCTGAGTTATGAGCATTTCAAGTGATCATTCCGAATGTGAATCATTTGGGTGTTATAGATGCAGGGTCTGTGCAGGCCCTAGCTCAGGCTAGGAACATGCTATCGGCTCAGGGTGAAAAGTGCCAGAACCCTGGGAGGCAGGAGCTGGTCTGAGAGGTGAAATGAGGAGCATAACTATGAAGGCCTTTTATTCAGCCTCCAAATAGTGTGAAACTTGCATGCACACTTCCACAGCTGGGTGCCCACAGAGTAGAGCAGCTTGCCCCTCATTGGTGCTCCTGAGCTGGGTAAAAGCTGTACCAGGCTGTAGTGCAGGGCCTGCAGTTTCCAGAAAGGTCAGCCTGAGGATTCTAGGACTTATGGCTGCTGAATTATGGTCATTTCAATTTGGCCAAAGTGATGCATTCTAAAGTGGACGCTTGTTATTGTTATGAACAATAACCTTTATTGGGCCATAACTCAGCCCAGGAACATGCCATCTGCTCAGGGTCAACAGTTCCAGAACCCTGGCAGGATGTAGCTGCTCTGAGTGGTGAAGATTTTCTCCTCACTAGGAATGCCCTTTATCCAGCCTCAGAATAGTGTGAGACTGTGATGCAAAATTCCAGCTGTGGCCCACACAGTAGAGCAGCTTGCCTGCCATTGGTGCACTTCAGCTGGGCATGGATAGAAGCAGAATGTTGGCCTGGCCATGGGTTTTCCAGAAAGGTCAGCCTGAAGAATGTGACACTTATGGCTACTGAGTTATGGGCATTTGAAATGATAATTCCGAATGTGGATCATTTGACTGTTATTAATGCAGGGTCTGTGCAGGCCCTAGCTCAGGCTAGGAACAAGCTATCTGCTCAGGGTGAAAGGTTCCAGAACCCTGGGAGGCTGGAGCTGGTCCGAGAGGTAAAATGAGGAGCATAACTATAAAGGCCTTTTATTCAGCCTCCAAATAGTTTGAAACTTGCATGCACACTTCCAGAGCTGGGTGCCCATAGATTAGAGCAGCTTGCACGCCATTGGTGCCCCTGAGCTGGGCAAAAGCTGTTCCAGGCTGTAGGGCAGGCCCTATGGTTTACAAAAAGGTCAGCCTGATGATTCTAGGACTTATGGATCCTTAGTTATGGTCATTTGAAGTGTTCATTTTCAATGTGGCTCATTTGAGTGTCATAGAAAAAGGGTCTGTGCAGGCCCTAGCTCAGGTTAGGAACATGCTATCTTCTTAGGGTCAAAAGTTCCAGTGAACTGGGAGTGAGGAGCTGGTCTGAGAGGTGAAATTAGGACCATAACTATGAAGCCCTATTATTCATCCTCATTATATTGTGAGCGGTTTATGCAAGTTTCCAGCCTGGTGCCGGTTCAATTCTTGCCTGTGCGTCTCAGCCGGGCATGAGTGGGTGCATTCTCTTCCCCTGACCCTAAGGGTTAGAATGAGACCATCCAGAAGGTTGTGGGCCTTGTGGTTCGTGAGTTATGGGCGTTTTAATGACCTCCAGCCAATTTGGGTGGAAAAGTGTGCTCATTTTTGGTAATCTCCCTCCGGTGGGGGTTTGCCGCCAGTGCAGGTCCAAATGGGTTTCGCGAATAACTCGGACTGTGTTGGGCCTAAAATTATGAGCTTGACATATGTTCATAAGCCGAATTTTAGCTCTCCAACGCGGTATAGTTTGTGTCTATAAGTGGCTCCATTATCTAGATAGCTTTCCCGACTAGCTATCGGCTTCATTCAAAGACAGCATCCGTTTTTATAAGCTTCCGAGTCGAGCCATGTAAAGAAATGATTCATTTGGACCGTTTAAATTTTATTTCCAGCTGTACGCCAACACATAACCGGTTCGTGCGCGTCGACCGTGCGCGTGATCCGGGCGAGCATGGCGGCGTTCTCTCTCGGCCAGGGCCATATCTTTCCAGCAAGGTCTCCCTCAAGATTGTCAGACCTATAGATCGGGAGCTATGCTTATTTAAAGATTTCGATTGATCATTGCTCATAAAGTGTTTGCGTTTACATGATGGGCTTTACATATGTTCATGAGCTGGGTATAACCTGTCCAACGCGGTCTCACTTGTGTCTCTAAGTGGTTCCAGTAACTAAGTAGCTTTCCTGACAAGTGAACGGTTCCATTCAAAGATAGGATCCCTTATATTAACCTCAGAAATCAAGAAATGTAAAAATGGGGTTTATTTAGACCTGTTTAAGGTTATTTCCAGCTAGGCGCAAATACATAACCGGTTTGTGCGCCTCGGCCGTGCGCGCGAGCCGGGCGAGCATCAGAGCGTTCGCTCCGTCTGATTCTTATCTTTCCAATGAGCTCTCCCTCAAGATTGTGGGACTTATAAATCGGGAGATAAAACTGTTTAAACGGTCTTAAATCGATCATATTTATGAAGAAATCGGCTTTAATTTGCGTTTACATGATGGGCTTTACATATGTTCATAAGCAGGGTATAAGCTGTCCAACGTGGCCTGACTTGTGACTCTAACTGGTTCCAGTACCTAAGTAGTTTTCCAGACAAGTGAGGGGCTCCATTCAAAGACAGATTCCCTTATAATAAGTTAAGAAATCAAGCCATGTAAATATTTGGTTTATTCAGACCTGTTTAAGGTTATTTCCAGCTATACGCAAATACATAACCGGTTTGTGCGCCTCCGCCGTGCGCGTGAGCCGAGCGAACATCAGAGCGTTCGCTCGGCCTGGGTCTCTTCTTTCTAATAAGCTCTCCCTCAAGATTGTGGGACTTATGGATCGGGAGATATAACTGTTTAAAAGCCGAAAAAGGATCTTATTTAGTATAAGTAGGCATGTGTTTGCTTTATAATGATGGGTTTTACGTATGTTAATAAGCCGCCTCAAAGCTATCCAACGTGCTCTCATATGTGGCTCCAAGTGTCTCCATTAACTAAGTAGTTTTCCTGACAAGTGAACGGCTCCAAACAAAGATAGGATCCTATGAAGGCCTTTTATTCAGCCTCCAAATAGTGTGAAACTTGCATGCACACTTCCACAGCTGGGTGCCCACAGAGTAGAGCAGCTTGCCCCTCATTGCTGCTCCTGAGCTGGGTAGAAGCTGTACCAGGCTGTAGTGCAGGGCCTGCAGTTTCCAGAAAGGTCAGCCTGATGATTCTAGGACTTATGCCTGCTGAATTATGGTCATTTCAATTTGGCCAAAGTGATGCATTCTAAAGTGGAAGCTTGTTATTGTTATGAACAATAACCTTTATTGGGCCATAACTCAGCCCAGGAACATGCCATCTGCTCAGGGTCAACAGTTCCAGAACCCTGGCAGGATGTAGCTGCTCTGAGTGGTGAAGATTTTCTCCTCACTAGGAATGCCCTTTATCCAGCCTCAGAATAGTGTGAGACTGTGATGCAAAATTCCAGCTGTGGCCCACACAGTAGAGCAGCTTGCCTGCCATTGGTGCACTTCAGCTGGGCATGGATAGAAGCAGAATGTTGGCCTGGCCATGGGTTTTCCAGAAAGGTCAGCCTGAAGAATGTGACACTTATGGCTACTGAGTTAAGGGCATTTGAAATGATAATTCCGAATGTGGATAATTTGACTGTTATTAATGCAGGGTCTGTGCAGGCCCTAGCTCAGGCTAGGAACAAGCTATCTGCTCAGGGTGAAAGGTTCCAGAACCCTGGGAGGCTGGAGCTGGTCCGAGAGGTGAAATGAGGAGCATAACTATAAAGGCCTTTTATTCAGCCTTCAAATAGTGTGAAACTTGCATGCACACTTCCACAGCTGGGTGCCCACAGAGTAGAGCAGCTTGCCCGCCATGGGTGGTTCTGAGCTGGGCAAAACCTGTACCAGGCTGTACTGCAGGGCCTGTAGTTTCCAGAAAGGTCAGCCTTATGATTCTAGGACTAATGGCTGCTGAGTTATGGTCATTTCAATTTGGCCAAAGTGATGCATTCTAAAGTGGACGATTGTTATTGTCATGAACAATAACCTTTAATGGACCATAGCTCAGCCCAGGAACATGCCATCTGCTCAGGGTCAACAGTTCCAGAACCCAGGCAGTATGTAGCTGCTTTGTGTGGTGAAAATTTTCTCCTCACTAGGAATGCCCTTTATCCAGCCTCAGAATAGTGTGAGACTGTGATGCAAAATTCCAGCTGTGGCCCACACAGTAGAGCAGCTTGCTTGCCATTGGTGCACTCCAGCTGGGCATGAATAGAAGCAAAATGTTGGCCTGGCCATGAGTTTTCCAGAAAGGTCAGCCTGAAGAATGTGACACTTATGGCTACTGAGTTATGGGCATTTGAAATGATAATTCCGAATGTGGATAATTTGACTGTTATTAATGCAGGGTCTGTGCAGGCCCTAGCTCAGGCTAGGAACATGCTATCTGCTCAGGGTGAAAAGTTCCAGAACCCTGGGAGGCAGGAGCTGGTCCGAGAGGTGAAATGAGGAGCACAACTATGAAGGCCTTTTATTCAGCCTTCAAATAGTGTGAAACTTGCATGCACACTTCCACAGCTGGGTGCCCACAGACTAGAGCAGCTTGCCCCTCATTGGTGCTCATGAGCTGGGCAAAAGCTGTACCAGGCTGTAGTGCAGGGCCTGCAGTTTCCAGAAAGGTCAGCCTGATGATTCTAGGACTTATGGCTGCTGAGTTATGGTCATTTCAATTTGGCCAAAATGATCCATTCTAAAGTGGACGATTGTTATTGTTATGGACAATAACCTTTAATGGACCATAGCTCAGCCCAGGAACATGCCATCTGCTCAAGGTCAACAGTTCCAGAACCCTGGCAGGATGTAGCTGCTCTGAGTGGTGAAGAATTTCTCCTCACTAGGAATGCCCTTTATCCAGCCTCAGAATAGTGTGAGACTGTGATGCAAAATTCCAGCTGTGGCCCACACAGTAGAGCAGCTTGCCTGCCATTGGTGCACTTCAGCTGGGCATGGATAGAAGCAAAATGTTGGCCTGGCCATGAGTTTTCCAGAAAGGTCAGCCTGAAGAATGTGACACTTATGGCTACTGAGTTATGGCCATTTGAAATGATAATTCCGAATGTGGATCATTTGACTGTTATTAATGCAGGGTCTGTGCAGGCCCTAGCTCAGGCTAGGAACATGCTATCTGCTCAGGGTGAAAAGTTCCAGAACCCTGGGAGGCAGGAGCTGGTCTGAGAGGTGAAATGAGGAGCATAACTATGAAGGCCTTTTATTCAGCCTCCAAATAGTTTGAAACTTGCATGCACACTTCCAGAGCTGGGTGCCCATAGATTAGAGCAGCTTGCACGCCAATGGTGCCCCTGAGCTGGGCAAAAGCTGTTCCAGGCTGTAGGGCAGGCCCTATGGTTTACAAAAAGGTCAGCCTGATGATTCTAGGACTTATGGATCCTTAGTTATGGTCATTTGAAGTGTTCATTTTCAATGTGGCTCATTTGAGTGTCATAGAAAAAGGGTCTGTGCAGGCCCTAGCTCAGGTTAGGAACATGCTATCTTCTTAGGGTCAAAAGTTCCAGTGAACTGGGAGTGAGGAGCTGGTCTGAGAGGTGAAATTAGGACCATAACTATGAAGCCCTATTATTCATCTTCATTATATTGTGAGCGGTTTATGCAAGTTTCCAGCCTGGTGCCTGTTCAATTCTTGCCTGTGCGTCCCAGCCGGGCATGGGTGGGTGCATTCTCTTCCCCTGACCCTAAGGGTTAGAATGAGACCATCCAGAAGGTTGTGGGCCTTGTGGTTCGTGAGTTATGGGCGTTTTAATGACCTCCAGCCAATTTGGGGGAAAAAGTGTGCTCATTTTTGGTAATCTCCCTCCGGTGGGGGTTTGCCGCCAGTGCAGGTCCAAATGGGTTTCGCGAATAACTCGGACTGTGTTGGGCCTAAAATTATGAGCTTGACATATGTTCATAAGCCGAATTTTAGCTCTCCAACGCGGTACAGTTTGTGTCTCTAAGTGGCTTCATTACCTAGATAGCTTTCCCGACTAGCTATCGACTTCATTCAAAGACAGCATCCGTTTTTATAAGCTTCCGAGTCGAGCCATGTAAAGAAATGATTCATTCGGACCGTTTAAAGTTTATTTCCAGCTGTACGCCAACACATAACCGGTTCGTGCGCCTCCGCCGTGCGCGTGAGCCGAGCGAACATCAGAGCGTTCGCTCGGTCTGGGTCTCTTCTTTCTAATAAGCTCTCCCTTTAGATTGTGGGACTTATGGATCGGGAGATATGACCGTTTATAGACAGAATTATGATCATTCTTTATATTGACCGTTTGGAGAGGTGCTTATTTTGCACATTTAATTCCCCATATCTCTGGAATGGAACATCCAATTTGCTTGGGGTCAAAGGTGTCAGTACACTGGGAAAGAGGAGCTTCCTTGTGGGGTGAAACTTTTATCCAAACTAGTAAGGCCCCCTTTTCAGCTTCCAAATGGAGTGAGCACTTTATGCCAGTTTGGAAGAGGGTGGTCACAGGTATCAGAAGCTTGCACATCAGCAGTACACCTCAGCTGGGTGTGGCTAGGCCTATTGTCTGTGTATGATCCTCAGGTCTCCTGGAAGAAAAGAATCTTGTGGATCACACTTGTGGATCTTGAGATATGGGCACTTGAAGCCAGCCAAAGTCAGTCTTTCTATTTTGGCGTTTTGGAGTGTGCTGAATGTGGACACTTAATAGCCCATATCTCTGGATAGGAACATCCAATTTGCCTGGGGTCAAAGGTGTCAGTACACTGGGAAAGAGGAGCTTCCTTGTGGGGTGAAACCTTTATCCAAACTATTAAGGCCCCCTTTTCAGCTTCCAAATGGAGTGAGCACTGTATGCCAGTTTGGAAGAGGGTGGTCACAGGTATCAGAAGCTTGCACATCAGCAGTACACCTCAGCTGGGTGTGGCTAGGCCTATTGTCTGTGTATGATCCTCAGGTCTCCTGGAAGAAAAGAATCTTGTGGATCACACTTGTGGATCTTGAGATATGGGCACTTGAAGCCAGCCAAAGTCAGTCTTTCTATTTTGGCGTTTTGGAGTGTGCTGAATGTGGACACTTAATAGCCCATATCTCTGGATAGGAACATCCAATTTGCCTGGGGTCAAAGGTGTCAGTACACTGGGAAAGAGGAGCTTCCTTGTGGGGTGAAACTTTTATCCAAACTAGTAAGGCCCCCTTTTCAGCTTCCAAATGGAGTGAGCACTGTATGCCAGTTTGGAAGAGGGTGGTCACAGGTATCAGAAGCTTGCACATCAGCAGTACACCTCAGCTGGGTGTGGCTAGGCCTATTGTCTATGTATGATCCTCAGGTCTCCTGGAAGAAAATAATCTTGTGGATCACACCTGTGGATCCTGAGATATGGGCACTTGAAGCCAGCCAAAGTCAGTCTTTCTATTTTGGCGTTTTGGAGTGTGCTGAATGTGGACACTTAATAGCCCATATCTCTGGATAGGAACCTCCAATTTGCTTGGGGTCAAAGGTGTCAGTACACTGGGAAAGAGGAGCTTCCTTGTGGGGTGAAACTTTGATCCAAACTAGGAAGGCCTCTTTTTCAGCCTCTAAATAGAGTGAGCTGTGTGTGCATGTTTCCAGCTGAGTGCCCAGTCAATTCCCGCTTGTGCGTCTCAGCTGGGCATGGATGAATGCATTCTCTTCCCCTGACCCTAAGCATTCAAACAAGGTCAACCTTGAGGTTGTGGGCCTTGTGGCTGGGGAGTTAGGCTCGTTTGAACGCCCGCCTGTTAAAAGTCCTACCTGGCTCTCTTCATAGCTCTGCCTACGGATGTCCAATTTCAGATGGGATGATTTCATTTTAAAGAATGGGATTGGCAGCAGCTAATAGCATTGTTATTTTTCATATAAACCTTTTACTTTTGAAGCCAGAATTGTTAGATGCCAGACCAACAATTCCTGCCTGCTGCCCGGCAGGAACATTTGCTGGGGGGGGCAAACCTCTGACCCTCTAGAACAGGCCCAGACGATGAGCTGGATGTATAACACTTTGATTTGTGACCTTCGGGGACCCCGGGAGCGGTTGCTATGGCAACCGAACCTGAATACATCATTTTCGCCTATTTTTCCTTCTAACTCTGCTTCTGGAGGGTTGATTTTTCCAGGGATGAGCTCATTTTGAAGGGGAGATTAAGCAGCACATGACAGAAGTGGTTTCATCATTTTGCGGCCTTTAGTTTTGGAACCAGGCACGAAATAAACCAAACCGGATGTATCTGCCTCACCGCCGGCAGGGGCATTTGCAGGCGGGGGCAAGGCCCTGGTCCTCTAGAGGAGTTCCATACGAGAAGATCCATGTATAATTTTGCCCAATTGGGACCCCCAGGGACCCCTGAGAAATTCACCAAGCAGCTGACCTCAAAAACACACATTTTCAAACTAGTTTATTAAATTACTGGCCTTCTGGAGGGCGCCTTTCTCCGGAGTTGGCCTCATTTTGAGGGGACAGATAAGCAGCAGTTAACTGAAGTGGTTTCATATTTGTAGAGCTTTTACTTTTGATGCCAGCTTTAAAAGAAACCAAACCGTGTTTTGCCTCTTTTTGCCCGGCAGGGGCACTTGCGGGGGTGGGGGTGAGACTGAGCCTCTAGGACAGGCGGAGAGCTTTCACAGGACCCCAGGCTTGACCCCGTGGGACCCCGAGAACCGGAGATACAGCCCGATAAAGATGAAAGGGTCAAAACCGAATGTGCTCACTTTTTTCCCGCGCCCTCCTGTGGTAATGTTGCGCCATTGCAGGTCAGAAATCCTTTCCGTAAATAACTCGGCGTGTGTTTGCTCAAGAAATTTGAGCTTCACATATGTTCATAAGCTGGATCTAACCTATCCAACGTGGGCTCGCATGTGGCTCTAAGTGGCTCCGTTAACTAAGTAGCTATCCCGACCAGATAGCGGCTCCATTCCAAGACAGAACCCCTTACAATGAGCTCAGAAGTCAAGCCATACAAAGAAATATTTTAGTTAGACCCGTTAAAGTTTATATACAGCTAGGCGCGCATACATAACCGGTTCGTGCGCCTCGGACGTGCGCGTAAGCTGGGCGAGCATGGCGGCATTCTCTCGGCCTGGACCATATCTTTCCAGCAAGGTCTCCCTCAAGATTGTCAGACCTATAGATCGGGAGCTATGCCCATTTAAAGATTTCGATTGATCATTGTTCATAAAGTGTTTGCGCTTACATGATGGGCTTTACATATGTTCATGAGCCGGGTATAAGCTGTCCAACGCGGTCTCACTTGTGTCTCTAAGTGGTTCCAGTAACTAAGTAGCTTTCCTGACAAGTGAACGGCTCCATTCAAAAATATTATCCCTTATAATAACCTAAGAAATCAAGAAATGTAAAAATGGGGCTTATTTAGACCTGTTTAAGGTTATTTCCAGCTATACGCAAATACATAACCGGTTTGTGCGCCTCGGCCGTGCGCGTGAGCCGAGCGAACATCAGAGCGTTCGCTCGGTCTGGTTCTCATCTTTCCAATAAGCTCTCCCTCAAGATTGTGGGACTTATGGATCGGGAGATATAACTGTTTAAATGGTCGAATATCGATCATATTTATAAAGAAATCGGCTTTAATTTGCGTTTACATGATGGGCTTTACATATGTTCATAAGCCGGGTATAAGCTGTCCAACGTGGCCTGACTTTTGACTCTAACTGGTTCCAGTAACTAAGTAGTTTTCCTGACAAGTAAGGGGCTCCTTTCAAAGACAGATTCCCTTATAATAACTTAAGAAATCGAGCCATATAAAAATGGGGTTTATTCAGACCTATTTAAGGTTATTTCCAGCTATACGCAAATACATAACCGGTTCGTGCGCCTCGGCCGTGCGCGTGACCCAGGCAAGCCATACGTCATTCTCTCGGCCTGGTCCTCACCTTTCCAGCAAGCTCTCCCTCTACATTGTGGGACTTATGGATCGGGAGATATGACCGTTTAGAGACAGAATTATGATCATTTCCTATATTGAGCGTTTGGAGAGGCGCTTATTTTGCACACTTTATTCCCCATATCTCTGGAATGGAACCTCCAATTTGCTTGGAGTGAAAAGTGTCAGTACACTGGGGAAGAGAGGCTGGCTTGAGAGTTGAAATTTGGATCCTAACTATAAAGGCTCCTGTTTCAGCCTCCAACTTGTTTGAACAGTGTATGCCAGTTTGCAGGAGAGAGGTCATAGGTGTCAGAAGCTTGTCCCTCAGCAGTACACCTGAGCTGGGCAAGGTTAGAACTATTGTCTGTGTATGATCCTCAGTTCTCCTGGAAGATACGAATCTTGTGGAACACACTTGTGGATCCTGAGATATGGGGAATTAAAGCCAGCCAAAATGATCCTTTCTATTTTGGCGCTTTGGAGTGTGCTGAATTTGGGCACTTAATGGCCCATATCTCTGGATAGGAACCTCCAATTTGCCAGGGGTAAAAAGTTCCAGTACACTGGGGAGGAGGGGCTGGCTTGAGAGTTGAAATTTGGATCCTAACTATAAAGGCTCCTGTTTCAGCCTCCAACTTGTTTGAGCAGTGTATGCCAGTTTGCAAGTGAGAGGTCATAGGTGTCAGAAGCTTGCCCCTCAGCAGTACACCTGAGCTGGGCAAGGTTAGAACTATTGTCTGTGTATGATCCTCAGTTCTCCTGGAAGATAAGAATCTTGTGGATCACACTTGTGGATCCTGAGATATGGGGAATTAAAGCCAGCCAAAATGATCCTTTCTATTTTGGCGCTTTGGAGTGTGCTGAATTTGGGCACTTAATGGCCCATATCTCTGGATAGGAACCTCCAATTTGCCAGGGGTAAAAAGTTCCAGTACACTGGGGAGGAGGGGCTGGCTTGAGAGTTGAAATTTGGATCCTAACTATAAAGGCTCCTTTTTCAGCCTCCAACTTGTTTGAGCAGTGTATGCCAGTTTGCAGGAGAGAGGTCATAGGTGTCAGAAGCTTGCCCCTCAGCAGTACACCTGAGCTGGGCAAGGTTAGAACTATTGTCTGTGTATGATCCTCAGTTCTCCTGGAAGATAAGAATCTTGTGGATCACACTTGTGGATCCTGAGATATGGGGAATTAAAGCCAGCCAAAATGATCCTTTCTATTTTGGCGCTTTGGAGTGTGCTGAATTTGGGCACTTAATGGCCCATATCTCTGGATAGGAACCTCCAATTTGCTAGGGGTAAAAAGTTCCAGTACACTGGGGAAGAGGGGCTGGCTTGAGAGTTGAAATTTGGATCATAACTATAAAAGCCCCTTTTTCAGCCTCTAAAACCTGTGAGCTGTGTGTGCACATTTCCAGCTGGGTTCACATTCAATTCTCGCTTGTGCGTCTGAGGTGGGCATGAATGGATGTTTTCTCTTCCCCTGACCCTAAGCATTCGAACAAGGTCAACCTTGAGGTTGTGGGCCTTGTGGCTGGGGAGTTATGGCCGTTTGAATGCCCGCCTGTTAAATGTCCCACCTGGCTCTCTTCATAGCTCCGCTCCTGGAAGTCCTATCTAGGCAGGGAGGATTTCATTTTAAAGAATGGGATTGGGAGCAGCTACCTGCGTTGGTTTTATTCATTTAAACCCTTTACTTTTTAAGCCAGCAAGGTAAGATCTTAAACAGGAAATCTCTGCCTCCTGCCCGGCAGGAATGTTTGCTGGCAGGGGCAAACCTCTGACCCTCTAGAGCAGGCCCAGCCAATGAGCTGGATGTATAATACTTTGATTTGTGACCTTCTGGGACCCCGGGAGCGGTTGCTATGGCAACCGAGCCTAAAGACACTTTTTTCAGCTGTTTTTCTTCATAACTCTGCTTCTGGAGGGTTTATTTTTCCAGGGAAGAGCTCATTTTGAAGGGGAGATTAAGAAGCACATTATAGAAGTGGTTTCATCATTTTGTGGCCTTTCGTTTTGGAGCTAGACACAAAATAAACCAAAACGGATGTCTCTTCCTCACCGCCGGCAGGGACATTTGCGGGGGGGGGCAAGGCCCTGGTTCTCTAGAGGAGGTCCATACGAGAAGATCCATGTATAATCTTTCCACATTGGGACCCCCAGGGACCCCTGAGAAATTCACCAAGCAGCCGACCTCCAAAACACCGAATTTCAAAATGATTTATTTTATTACTGGCCTCCTGGAGGGCGCCTTTCTCCGGAGTTGAGCTCATTTTGAAGGGACAGATAAGCAGCAGTTAACTGAAGTGGTTTCATGTTTTTAGAACCTTTACTTTTGAAGCCAGCCTAAGAAGAAACAAAACCGTGTTTTGTCACCTTCTGCCCGGCAGGGGCACTTGCGGGCGAGGGGGTAAGACTGAGCCTCTAGGCTGGGCGGAGACCTTCCATATGACCCCGGGTTCGACCCCGTGGGACCCCGAGAACCGGAAATACAGCCCGGCAAAGGTGAAAGGGTCAAAACCGAATGTGCTCACTTTTTTCCCGCGCCCTCCTGTGGCGCTTTTCTGCCATTGCAGGTCAGAAATCCTTTTCGCGAATAACTCGGCGTGTGATTGCTCTAAAAATATGGCCTTTTAATATGTTCATAAGCTGGGTATAAGCTATCCAACGTGGCCTCACATGTGGCTCTAAGTGGTACCATTAACTAAGTAGCTTTCCCGCAATGATAGCGGCTCCATTCAAAAAGAAGTTCCTTTAGAATAGGCTCCGGAGTCGAGCCATGTAAAGAAATGTTTTATTTAGACCCGTTTAAGTTGATATTCAGCTATACGCCAATACATAACCGGTTCGTGCGCCTCGCCCGTGCGCGTGAGCCGGGCGAGCATGACGGCATTCTTTCGCCCTGGTGCTCATCTTTCCAACAAGCTCTCCCTCAAGATTGTCAGACCTATAAATCGGGAGATATAACCGTTTAGAGGCAGAATAATGATCTTATTTAGTACAAGTAGGCGTGTGTTTGCTTTAGAATAATGGGCTTTACATATGTTAATGAGCCGCTTCTAAGATATCCAACGTGGTCTCATATGTGGCTCTAAGTGGCTCCAGTAACTAAGTAGTGTTCCTGACCAGCTAGCGGCTTCATTCAAAGAGAAAACCCATTATAATAAGCTCAGGAGAAAACACAGGGAAAATGGGGTTTATTCAGACTGGTTTAAGTTGATATCCAGCTATGTGCCAAAATATAACCGGGCCGTGCGCCTCGACCGTGCGCGTGAGCCGGGCGAGCATGACGGCATCTATTCGGGCTGGTCCTCATCTTTCCAGCAAGCCCTCCCTCAAGATTGTCAGACTTATGGATCGGGAGATATAACCGTTTAAAAGCCTAGAAAATTATCATATTTATATTAAGTAGACGTTAGTATGCTTTAAAATGATATGCTTAACATATGTTCATACGCAGGCTTTAAGCTGTCCAACGGTGCCTCAAGTGTGGCTCTAAGTGGCTCCAGTAACTAAGTAGTTTTCCTAACCAGCTAGCGGCTTCATTCAAAGAGAAAACCCCTTATAATAAGCTCAGAAGACAAGCCATGGAAAAAAGTGTTTTATTCAGACTTGTTTAAGTTGATATCCAGCTATGTGCCAATACATAACCGGGCCTTGCGCCTCAACCGTGAGGCTCAGCTGGGCAAGCATGATGGCATCCTTTCGGCCTGGTCCTCATCTTTCCAGCAAGCTCTCCCTCAAGATTGTCAGACCTGTGGATCAGGAGATATGACCATTTAAAGACACGAAAATGATCATTTTCAATAATAACCGATCGGATATGACCTGATTTCGGACACTCTATAGCTTGTAGCTCTGGACAGGAAGCTCCAATCTGCTTGGGGTGAAAAGTGGCAGCACACAGGGGTAGAGAGGCTGGCTTGAGAGTTGAAATTTTGATGATAACTATAAAGGCTCCTGTTTCAGCCTCCAACTTGTTTGAACAGTGTATGCCAGTTTGAAGGGGGGTGGTCATAGGTGTCAGAAGCTTGCCCCTCACCTGTGCACCTCAGCTGGGCATGGGTAGGCTACTTCTCTCCGTGAGACCCTAAGCGTTCCTGGATGACCACCCATCAGATTCTAGGATTTATGGTTCCTGAGCTATGGCCGTTTCAATACCGCCCAAGTGGTCATTTCTATTTGGAGCGTTTGGAGAGGAGCTTATTTTGAACACATTATGGTCCATAACTCGGCTTTAGAAGGTCCAATTTGCTCGGGGTCACTTCTGAAAATACACTAGGGATGAGGAGCAGACCTGAGAGGTGAAATAAAGTTTCTACCTATAACGGTTCGTTTACCAGCCTCCGAATTGTTTGAGCACCCTTTTGTGTGCATGCTATTTCTCCCAAACTGTGCGCCTGAGATCAAAATGTTAAAACACCTATTTGATGATTTTTGACGGGCTTTAACGCTGTGCAGTCTGTTTTTGTGTGCAATCATTTTTGGTGAAAAACTGTGCTCCTTTTTCGGCTCCTGCTCCCGCAGGGTGCATGGGAGAGCAAAATCATGGATGGAACTTTGTAGGCAAGGCCAAGACGGTTCCAACGGTGGTATGGTTTGCCTATTTCTGACAAAATGACCACTGGGAGGCGGTGGTCATTCGCTTCCTGCTCTTCGCTCGTAAGTTTGATCATGCGGGCTTATGTCGCATGTTTTTGGGCTTAATTATACCTGTCCAACAAGCTATCATTTGTGGCTGTAAGACGTTCCAGGAAAAAGTTGTTCCCCCGACTAGCTAGCGGCTCAATTCAAAGACGAGCGCCCTTATAATAAGCTTATTTATAAGGCCGAACATGGAAAAGTGCTATTTTCCTCTGTTTAAGCTTATTTCCGGCCGGAAGCATTTCTAGTGTCGCGTCTAGCGCCACGCCCGTAAGAGTGAGCCTGGCTTGGGTGACCTCATTCTTTCCCGCTTGACCTCATCTTTCGAACAGAACCAACCCCGAGCTTGTAGGACCTTTGGTTCGTGAGATACGGCCGTTTTAAGACAGCCGCGTGGTCATTTGAATGGATGCAATACGGGTTCGGGCCTCTAGCGCCCCGTGTGTTTGTCTGAGAGTGCCGCGGGTGGCAGCAATCAATCCGGGGGGCCAATACCTTTAAAATGAGGGGCCCCTCGACTTTGTCAGTGGTTCCCAACCAGAGTTATGAATTTTGAAGCCATTTAATTCTTTATTATGGCATGTTTACTTTGACACATGAGAAATAGGCTAAAACGCACATGCACTATTTAGCCTAGGAAGGTCTGATTTACATGGGGTCTTTTTTAAAGGCCGAGGGGCAGTCCCGAGGACCCCCACAAATAGGTTTCAGCGGTTCCCATGGTAACCCCTAGCGGTGGGGGCCGTGCAAGCCCCAAAACTTGAGGTTTTTCCTTAATAACTTCTGTTCTGGGGGTCGGATCGAGTCAGAGTTTTTTTCCTCGTTCTCGTGGCGAAATGCTGGTCTAGATTATGGTGTCATTTTTGCTCTCAAGTGTCAGGAACGTTTTCTCAACCTAGCTCCCAGCAGGGGGGCTTGAGGAACAAAAGGCTGGCGTCATTGTTTAGCCCTGGCACAGCCCTTTCCAACGAGGTATGGCTTAACGTGATCAGACAAAGGGAACGGCAGATAGGCCTATAAACGTTATTACATTGATTTCAATGGGGTTACCATGGTAACGGTATGCTCGCGACTTTAGAGGGCTGCCGTTTCACGTAGGAAGCTCCGATTGGGACGGGGTCTTTTTCTCCGTACTCCTTGCAAGATGCTGGTCTAGAATATGGTGTCATTTTTGCTCTCAAGTGTCAGGAACGTTTTCTCAACCTAGCTCCCAGCAGGGGCGCTTGAGGAACAAGTGGCTGGGGTCATTGTTTAGCCCTGGTACTGCCCTTTCCAACGAGGTATGGCTTAACGTGATCAGACAAAGGGAACGGCAGATATGCCTATAAACGTTATTACATTGATTTCAATGGGGTTACCATGGTAACGGTATGCTCGCGACTTTAGAGGGCTGCCGTTTCACGTAGGAAGCTCCGATTGGGACGGGGTCTTTTTCTCCGTACTCCTTGCAGGATGCTGGCCTAGAATATGGTGTCATTTTTGCTCTCAAGTGTCAGGAACGTTTTCTCAACCTAGCTCCCAGCAGGGGCGCTTGAGGAACAAGTGGCTGGGGTCATTGTTTAGCCCTGGTACTGCCCTTTCCAACGAGGTATGGCTTAACGTGATCAGACAAAGGGAACGGCAGATATGCCTATAAACGTTATTACATTGATTTCAATGGGGTTACCATGGTAACGGTATGCTTGCGACTTTAGAGGGCTGCCGTTTCACGTAGGAAGCTCCGATTGAGACGGGGTCTTTTCCTCCGTACTCCTTGCAAGATGCTGGCCTAGAATATGGTGTCATTTTTGCTCTCAAGTGTCAGGAACGTTTTCTCAACCTAGCTCCCAGCAGGGGGGCTTGAGGAACAAAAGGCTGGCGTCATTGTTTAGCCCTGGCACAGCCCTTTCCAACGAGGTATGGCTTAACGTGATCAGACAAAGGGAACGGCAGATAGGCCTATAAACGTTATTACATTGATTTCAATGGGGTTACCATGGTAACGGTATGCTCGCGACTTTAGAGGGCTGCCGTTTCACGTAGGAAGCTCCGATTGAGACGGGGTCTTTTCCTCCGTACTCCTTGCAAGATGCTGGCCTAGAATATGGTGTAATTTTTGCTCTCAAGTGTCAGGAACGTTTTCTTAACCTAGCTCCCAGCAGGGGCGCTTGAGGAACAAGTGGCTGGGGTCATTGTTTAGCCCTGGTACTGCCCTTTCCAACGAGGTATGGCTTAACGTGATCAGACAAAGGGAACGGCAGATATGCCTATAAACGTTATTACATTGATTTCAATGGGGTTACCATGGTAACGGTATGCTCGCGACTTTAGAGGGCTGCCGTTTCACGTAGGAAGCTCCGATTGGGACGGGGTCTTTTTCTCCGTACTCCTTGCAAGATGCTGGCCTAGAATATGGTGTCATTTTTGCTCTCAAGTGTCAGGAACGTTTTCCTAATCTAGCTCCCAGCAGGGGGGCTTGAGGAACAAAAGGCTGAGGTCATTGTTTAGCCCTGGTCCAGCCCTTTCCAACGAGGTATGGCTTAACGTGATCAGACAAAGGGAACGGCAGATAGGCCTATAAACGTTATAGCACTGTTGCCATAGTAAAACCATAGGGCCCCATTCATTTACATGGGTTTTCCGGGTAACTTTATTACAAGAAACATTTCGCTGATTTATCAATTTTAACTTCCGTTCTGGAGCTCGGATTTGCATGGGGTCACTTTTGTTGGATCCAGTTGGACCAGTTGCACAAAACAAAATTGGTTTGGTAATTCTAGCCCCACGGGAACTTTTTTTCAAAACGGACTTCCGGCGCTAGTTCGCCGGGCGTGCGTCTCCGCCTACGTCACGTCCGGTGGTCTGAAACCCCCTAAAATAAGCTTCAAAACAAGCTATGCTAAGCCCGGATACGAGCTGTTTTGACCCAACTAGGCTTGTGCCAAATTTCATAATTCACCATTTTTACTTTCCCCATAAGCGCCCATTCATTTTCATGACTGGGGAATATTTTGACATTGTTTAGCAATTTTTATCTCCCGTTCTGGAGCTGTAATTTGGATGGGGACTATTTAGTTTAATTTCCTACACCCGTTTGCACAAAAGTCATCTATTTTTAGCCTCTCAAAATGTTTCGCCGTTTCAGCATAATTAAAATAATTCGTATTTTAGTTCCTACAACTCGGCCGTTTGTTCTAAAATTATGAAACCACTTTATTTATGTGCACTATAATGACCTGCACACTTTTTCAAGAGGTTATCCATATTAAAAAATGTTTCCTTTCGCCGCAATGGCCGTTTGAAAATTTCATTTGGCCGCCATCTTACGTTCGAACGTAAGGGGGCGTGGCCCCCCATTTTGTCCTGTAGGGGGCGCTATTCCCTTCAAAATGACCCCTCGGGTTACCCGGTCGGGTGTTTTTTGACAAAACCCCCGGTACACAAAGATCCTAAAAACCGATCTCATTTAAAACCATTCAAAAAAAACGGAAATCCTAGGCACCTACCGGCAGGTTTATAGAAACCTCGATTTCTGAAAGACCACTTCCATGGTGGAGCTAGGTTTCTTATGAGACCGACCAAGAAGGCTATGCCCAAGCCTAATGCCCACTGGGCTGGTACAAATTCAAGGAATTGACGGTTTTTATGGAAGTCATTCAAATCACCGACCTGGTGAAGACCCATATCCGAATATGAAGCACCATGCCTGGGGTTAGCATGTGTGCATGATGACCCCCCTGGTCTGGTTGTCAAAAAAAACAACCATGGTCTATATGAACCGCAAGACCGAGAAACGGCCGGGGAAGACTCCCCCGCGCGCGCGAGCGCCCCTGGTGGGCCGAGTTATGCGCGAAAGAGCGCCTGGAGGTATATGCTTGTCAAATCATTTCTAAATGACCCAGCTCCATGGGACCTTCACTGAAATGAAGCCCGCGCTCTGGAGCGCCGCCTACGGGCATTTCTGACCCAAAATCCCATCGCAAAGGCGTCCATTTTCGGACATGTTTGACCGGTCCTATGGCCCTGGATGGTCAAAAATTCTCTGAATATTTTCAGAGTCCAGCTTTGCCAAGGCAGATACTCAGGCATGTGTCCGGCTCTCTGGAGCTTCAGATAACGGTCGCCCCAGTGGCTTAATCGACCAAGAAAGTGTCCAAAAACGGACACAAGTTGCCCCACAAGTGCCATGGCTCTCTGGAGCTTCCCAAAACGTGGCCCTCAAGCGCCATGGTTCATATGCTTGTTGGAAATATTTCAAAGTCCAGCTTGGACAAGGGAGATGGTCAAACATGGGTCTGGCTCTCTGGAGCTTCCCAAAAACGTGGTCCTCAAGCTCCATATGCTTGTTGGAAATATTTCAAAGTCCAGCTTTGACAAGGGAGATGCTCAAACATGGGTCTGGCTCTCTGGAGCTTCCCAAAAACATGGTCCTCAAGCTCCATGGTTCATATGCTTGTTGGAAATATTTCAAAGTCCAGCTTGGACAAGGGAGATGGTCAAACATGGGTCTGGCTCTCTGGAGCTTCCCAAAAACGTGGTCCTCAGGCTCCATATGCTTGTTGTAAATATTTCAAAGTCCAGCTTTGACAAGGGAGATGGTCAAACATGGGTCTGGCTCTCTGGAGCTTCCCAAAAACGTGGTCCTCAAGCTCCATGGTTCATATGCTTGTTGGAAATATTTCAAAGTCCAGCTTGGACAAGGGAGATGGTCAAACATGGGTCTGGCTCTCTGGAGCTTCCCAAAACGTTGCCCTCAAGCTCCATATGCTTGTTGTAAATATTTCAAAGTCCAGCTTTGACAAGGGAGATGGTCAAACATGGGTCTGGCTCTCTGGAGCTTCCCAAAACGTTGCCCTCAGGCTCCATATGCTTGTTGTAAATATTTCAAAGTCCAGCTTTGACAAGGGAGATGGTCAAACATGGGTCTGGCTCTCTGGAGCTTCCCAAAACGTTGCCCTCAGGCTCCATATGCTTGTTGTAAATATTTCAAAGTCCAGCTTTGACAAGGGAGATGGTCAAACATGGGTCTGGCTCTCTGGAGCTTCCCAAAACGTTGCCCTCAAGCTCCATATGCTTGTTGTAAATATTTCAAAGTCCAGCTTTGACAAGGGAGATGGTCAAACATGGGTCTGGCTCTCTGGAGCTTCCAGTGGCCCTCAAGTGCCATTCCTATATGCTTGTTGCACTGTCCAGCGCTGTTACCTATATGCTTGTTGGATCGACCAGCGCTAGAGGACAGTTATTACCACAGGTCTGTATAACGAAATGACGGTCGGTGGGCCTTCCTTGAACGGGCAAAATGATTCAACATCATGCCTTACCTATATGCTTGTTTGAAACCTCGCGCTGCAGGGCAGGGCGCAATCAAGTGTCAGTCTGGGACAGCTGTCACAAGAGGTTTTGATGGAACAATCAGTCGTGTAGGTGCGGGTCCGGCTGCTTCAGGCACTTGTGTCTGCTTGCTGTCCGGATTACGGATGCACGTGCTGATGTACCAGTCTGGGGCTACTTCCAACGGCTCTCCAATCCTTCCCTTTCGCTTTCTCCGGAATGACGAAGTTGGTGCTGCATGTACTCCCTTAAAACGGATACATTGTACTGATAAACAGTGGGTGAAGAGAACGGAACCGACGGCGGTCCTCTTACTGTGTGCACAAGTGGCAGGCTGGGAAAGCTGTCCAAATGAAGGCCGGAGAGCGTACCTCCAACTGACATGCTTTACCTATATGCTTGTTGCACTGTCCAGCGCTGTTACCTATATGCTTGTTTGATCAACCAGCGCTAAAGGACAGTTATTACTATATGCTTGTCTGAAACCTCGCGCTGCAGGGTAGGGCGCAATCAAGTGTCAGGCTGGGACAGCTGTCACAAGAGGTTTTGATGGAACAATCAGTCGTGTAGGTGCGGGTCCGGCTGCTTCAGGCACTTGTGTCTGCTTGCTGTCCGGATTACGGATGCACGTGCTGATGTACCAGTCTGGGGCTACTTCCAACGGCTCTCCAATCCTTCCCTTTCGCTTTCTCCGGAATGACGAAGTTGGTGCTGCATGTACTCCCTTAAAACGGATACATTGTACTGATAAACAGTGGGTGAAGAGAACGGAACCGACGGCGGTCCTCTTACTGTGTGCACAAGTGGCAGGCTGGGACAGCTGTCCAAATGAAGGCCGGAGAGCGTTCCTCCAACTGGCAAATGACTGATTATGAATATGATGCCAGGATCCATATGCTCGTCCTTGCGACTTGAAGCATATGTCTTGTTTGTCTTCCATGTCTTGTTTCTCTTCCATGTTTTCCCTGATTAAGTGGCAGGCTGACAAAGCCAAAACAAGTTCCCCGGGGCGGTGGAACAAAACAGGAACGAGGCAGCGTTCTCTGAAGGGGCAAAGGATGTGCGCATGGGGCTTCTGACAACAGATCTCCAAGGGAACGGAACTGGCGGCAATCCTCTTACTGTGCACGATGTTTGTACAATCTGACGGGCGCGACGAGGCTACTGACAACGGCTCTCCAATCCGAGTGAACGGAACTGGCGGCAATCCACTTAATGTGCATTGATGGGTGTGCGTTCTGATTAGCGCAGTAGGGCTACTGCCAACAGCTCTCCAATCCAAGTAACGGAACTGACGGCAATCCTTACTGTGCATGACGGGCGTATGTTCTGATGGGCGCGATGTGGCTACTGCCAATAGCTCTCCAATCCAAGCGAACGGAACCGGCGTCAATCCTCTTACTGTGCATGTTGGATGTTCATTCTGATGTGCGCAATGGGGCTACTGCCAATAGCTCTCCAATCCAAGAGAAGGGATCTGGCGTCAAGCCTTACTGTGCACAAGTGGCAGGCTGGGACAACAACACGGACCAAAGACAAGGCTGCCTCCCGGCGCGCGCCGTGGAGGAGCCAAAGGGCGTAATCGAATAAAACGAATGGCATTCCATCCAAGGAAGACACAAAGCTGCCTCCCGGCGCGTGCCGTGGAGGAGCAAAGGGCCTACCAAACGAATCAAACACGGACCTGATTCAACACCCTCCTGTAATGGGAGTGGATGTAAAAACCTTACGGCATGGGCCGTCTAGGGGCGAAAGACGAACAAAAAACGGATACACAGTTATCCACATCGGAATCACATTGATGCTCACGCGTCTCTGTTTTACCGCGTTTGGGGTGTCGTAGGCCTCCGGGCCTCCGTCCCCTCAAGTAAGATCCTTTTGGTTGTTCGCGTACGGCAGAAGAGTGTGGCAACACCCGGCAGAGGTTCCTTTCCGTCCCTTACGCTTTCTCCGGAATGACGTAGTTGGTGCTGTATGTACTCCCCTTAAAAGGATACATTGTACTGGTAAACGATGGGTGACGAGAACAGGTATGCTGGGAGACCCCTTACTGACGGACGTGGGCTTACCATACGGCAAGCGTTGCAGAGATGCGGCAATTGCCACACCCGAGTGCTGAGAGCTGTCACAAGTTCCCTGGTGGTGGAATCGAATGAAGACCAGAGGGCGTTCGACCTGATCAATATTTTCCACGAATATGTGGCAGGCTGACAAAGCCAAAACAAGTTCCCCGGGGCGGTGGAACAAAACAGGAACGAGGCAGCGTTCTCTGAAGGGGCAAAGGATGTGCGCATGGGGCTTCTGACAACAGATCTCCAAGGGAACGGAACTGGCGGCAATCCTCTTACTGTGCACGATGTTTGTACAATCTGACGGGCGCGACGAGGCTACTGACAACGGCTCTCCAATCCGAGTGAACGGAACTGGCGGCAATCCACTTAATGTGCATTGATGGGTGTGCGTTCTGATTAGCGCAATAGGGCTACTGCCAACAGCTCTCCAATCCAAGTAACGGAACTGGCGGCAATCCTTACTGTGCATGACGGACGTATGTTCTGATGGGCGCGATGTGGCTACTGCCAATAGCTCTCCAATCCAAGCGAACGGAACCGGCGTCAATCCTCTTACTGTGCATGTTGGATGTTCATTCTGATGTG
>JASCXZ010000074.1:0-36425 GCA_030340685.1 Protosalanx chinensis | reverse complement strand
ATTTTCGAAAATTCCCATTCATTTCAATGGAAAACACTTTGACCAATCATAACTCTTGAACGGAAGGTCGTAGAGCTTCCAACCAAGATCCGCCTGCCCTAATATGGCCACGGGCAACACGCCAGTCTTGTCCCCGACTCTCTACGACCTTCCGTTCCCGAGATACAGCCATTCCTGTCCAAAACGGATGTAGCTCCCGAACGGAAGGTCACACGACCCCTAAACCACCACCATTCGAACCGGGGTGTTCCCAATTAGTCAGTACAGCCAATTTCACTTACCTGCAGTACCAGAAGTACCAGAAAGGAACTCACTTATAGGTCGGTCGAGGATCAGTCATGACCGATCGTGGTTATCATCCCTATACTAGCGGAACCCTAACCCTAGCAGCACAGGACCAGCACACAGGCCAAGTCAAAACACTAACCAAACCCTATACACAAAGTCTGCCACAATACTAGGCCAAACCACAACCCTAACCCTAATCACAACCACTCCCACAACCCAAACCCTAACCATAACCACTCCCACAAACCCTATTTGGGGGTATGGTTAGGATTAGGGTTACAGGACAGGTTAGGGTCAGAAACACCAGAGGTCAAGCCTGGTTAGGGTTAGGAAAGGCCCAATGGACAGTCAACTAGGGCTGGACTTAGAAGAATTTTTCGAAAATTCCCATTCATTTCAATGGAAAACACTTTGACCAATCATAACTCTTGACGGAAGGTCGTAGAGCTTCCAAACCAAGATCCGCCTGCCCTAATATGGCCACGGGCAACACGCCAGTCTTGTCCCCGACTCTCTACGACCTTCCGTTTCCCGAGATACAGCCCATTTCCTGTCCAAAACGGATGTAGCTCCCGAACGGAAGGTCACACGACCCAAAACCACCACCATTCGAACCGGGGTGTCCAATTAGTCAGTACAGCCAATTTCACTTACCTGCAGTACCCAGAAGTACCAGAAAGGACTCACTTATAGGATCGGTCGAGGATCAGTCATGACCGATCGTGGTTATCATCCTATACCTAGCGGAACCCTAACCCTAGCAGCCACAGACCAGCACACAGCCAAGTCAAAACACTAACCAAACCCTATACACAAAGTCTGCCACAATACTAGGCCAAACCACAACCCTAACCCAATCACAACCACTCCCACAACCCAAACCCTAACCATAACCACTCCCACAACCCTATTGGGGGTTATGGTTAGGATTAGGGTTACAGGACAGGTTAGGGTCAGAAACACCAGAGGTCAAGCCTGGTTAGGGTTAGGAAAGGCCCAATGGACAGTCAACTAGGGCTGGACTTAGAAGAATTTTCGAAAATTCCCATTCATTTCAAATGGAAAACACTTTGACCAATCATAACTCTTGAACGGAAGGTCGTAGAGCTTCAAACCAAGATCCGCCTGCCTAATATGGCCACGGGCAACACGCCAGTCTTGTCCCCGACTCTCTACGACCTTCCGTTCCCGAGATACAGCCCATTTCCTGTCCAAAACGGATGTAGCTCCGAACGGAAGGTCACACGACCCCAAAACCACCACCATTCGAACCGGGGTGTCCAATTAGTCAGTACAGCCAATTTCACTTACCTGCAGTACCCAGAAGTACCAGAAAGGACTCACTTATAGGATCCGGTCGAGGATCAGTCATGACCGATCGTGGTTATCATCCCTATACCTAGCGGAACCTAACCCTAGCAGCCACAGACCAGCCACAGGCCAAGTCAAAACACTAACCAAACCCTATACACAAAGTCTGCCACAATACTAGGCCAAACCACAACCCTAACCCTAATCACAACCACTCCCACAACCCAAACCCTAACCATAACCACTCCACAACCCTAATTGGGGGTTATGGTTAGGATTAGGGTTACAGGACAGGTTAGGGTCAGAAACACCAGAGGTCAAGCCTGGTTAGGGTTAGGAAAGGCCCAAGGACAGTCAACTAGGGCTGGACTTAGAAGAATTTTCGAAAATTCCCATTCATTTCAATGGAAAACACTTTGACCAATCATAACTCTTGAACGGAAGTCGTAGAGCTCAAACCAAGATCCGCCTGCCCTAATATGGCCACGGGCAACACGCCAGTCTTGTCCCCGACTCTCTACGACCTTCCGTTCCCGAGATACAGCCATTTCCTGTCCAAAACGGATGTAGCTCCCGAACGGAAGGTCACACGACCCCAAAACCACCACCATTCGAACCGGGTGTCCCAATTAGTCAGTACAGCCAATTTCACTTACCTGCAGTACCCAGAAGTACCAGAAAGGACTCACTTATAGGATCGGTCGAGGATCAGTCATGACCGATCGTGGTTATCATCCTATACCTAGCGGAACCCTAACCCTAGCAGCCACAGACCAGCACACAGGCCAAGTCAAAACACTAACCAAACCCTATACACAAAGTCTGCCACAATACTAGGCCAAACCACAACCCTAACCCTAATCACAACCACTCCCACAACCCAAACCCTAACCATAACCACTCCCACAACCCTAATTGGGGGTTATGGTTAGGATTAGGGTTACAGGACAGGTTAGGGTCAGAAACACCAGAGGTCAAGCCTGGTTAGGGTTAGGAAAGGCCCAATGGACAGTCAAACTAGGGCTGGACTTAGAAGAATTTTCGAAAATTCCCATTCATTTCAATGGAAAACACTTTGACCAATCATAACTCATGAACGGAAGGTCGTAGAGCTTCCAAACCAAGATCCGCCTGCCCTAATATGGCCACGGGCAACACGCCAGTCTTGTCCCCGACTCTCTACGACCTTCCGTTCCCGAGATACAGCCCATTTCCTGTCCAAAACGGATGTAGCTCCCGAACGGAAGGTCACACGACCCCAAAACCAACACCATTCGAACCGGGGGTGTCCAATTAGTCAGTACAGCCAATTTCACTTACCTGCAGTACCCAGAAGTACCAGAAAGGACTCACTATAGGATCGGTCGAGGATCAGTCATGGACCGATCGTGGTTATCATCCCTATACCTAGCGGAACCCTAACCCTAGCAGCCACAGACCAGCACACAGGCCAAGTCAAACACTAACCAAACCCTATACACAAAGTCTGCCACAATACTAGGCCAAACCCACAACCCTAACCCTAATCACAACCACTCCCACAACCCAAACCCTAACCATAACACTCCCACAACCCTAATTGGGGGTTATGGGTTAGGATTAGGGTTACAGGACAGGTTAGGGTCAGAAACACCAGAGGTCAAGCCTGGTTAGGGTTAGGAAAGGCCCAATGGACAGTCAACTAGGGCTGGACTTAGAAGAATTTTCGAAATTCCCATTCATTTCAATGGAAAACACTTTGACCAATCATAACTCTTGAACGGAAGGTCGTAGAGCTTCCAAACCAAGATCCGCCTGCCCTAATATGGCCACGGGCAACACGCCAGTCTTGTCCCCGACTCTCTACGACCTTCCGTTCCCGAGATACAGCCCATTTCCTGTCCAAAACGGATGTAGCTCCCGAACGGAAGGTCACACGACCCCAAAACCACCACCATTCGAACCGGGGTGTCCCAATTAGTCAGTACAGCCAATTTCACTTACCTGCAGTACCCAGAAGTACCAGAAAGGACTCACTTATAGGATCGGTCGAGGATCAGTCATGACCGATCGTGGTTATCATCCCTATACCTAGCGGAACCCTAACCCTAGCAGCCACAGACCAGCACACAGGCCAAGTCAAAACACTAACCAAACCCTATACACAAAGTCTGCCACAATACTAGGCCAAACCACAACCCTAACCCTAATCACAACCACTCCCACAACCCAAACCCTAACCATAACCACTCCCACAACCCTAATTGGGGGTTATGGTTAGGATTAGGGTTACAGGACAGGTTAGGGTCAGAAACACCAGAGGTCAAGCCTGGTTAGGGTTAGGAAAGGCCCAATGGACAGTCAACTAGGGCTGGACTTAGAAGAATTTTCGAAAATTCCCATTCATTTCAATGGAAAACACTTTGACCAATCATAACTCTTGAACGGAAGGTCGTAGAGCTTCCAAACCAAGATCCGCCTGCCCTAATATGGCCACGGGCAACACGCCAGTCTTGTCCCCGACTCTCTACGACCTTCCGTTCCCGAGATACAGCCCATTTCCTGTCCAAAACGGATGTAGCTCCCGAACGGAAGGTCACACGACCCCAAAACCACCACCATTCGAACCGGGGTGTCCCAATTAGTCAGTACAGCCAATTTCACTTACCTGCAGTACCCAGAAGTACCAGAAAGGACTCACTTATAGGATCGGTCGAGGATCAGTCATGACCGATCGTGGTTATCATCCCTATACCTAGCGGAACCCTAACCCTAGCAGCCACAGACCAGCACACAGGCCAAGTCAAAACACTAACCAAACCCTATACACAAAGTCTGCCACAATACTAGGCCAAACCACAACCCTAACCCTAATCACAACCACTCCCACAACCCAAACCCTAACCATAACCACTCCCACAACCCTAATTGGGGGTTATGGTTAGGATTAGGGTTACAGGACAGGTTAGGGTCAGAAACACCAGAGGTCAAGCCTGGTTAGGGTTAGGAAAGGCCCAATGGACAGTCAACTAGGGCTGGACTTAGAAGAATTTTCGAAAATTCCCATTCATTTCAATGGAAAACACTTTGACCAATCATAACTCTTGAACGGAAGGTCGTAGAGCTTCCAAACCAAGATCCGCCTGCCCTAATATGGCCACGGGCAACACGCCAGTCTTGTCCCCGACTCTCTACGACCTTCCGTTCCCGAGATACAGCCCATTTCCTGTCCAAAACGGATGTAGCTCCCGAACGGAAGGTCACACGACCCCAAAACCACCACCATTCGAACCGGGGTGTCCCAATTAGTCAGTACAGCCAATTTCACTTACCTGCAGTACCCAGAAGTACCAGAAAGGACTCACTTATAGGATCGGTCGAGGATCAGTCATGACCGATCGTGGTTATCATCCCTATACCTAGCGGAACCCTAACCCTAGCAGCCACAGACCAGCACACAGGCCAAGTCAAAACACTAACCAAACCCTATACACAAAGTCTGCCACAATACTAGGCCAAACCACAACCCTAACCCTAATCACAACCACTCCCACAACCCAAACCCTAACCATAACCACTCCCACAACCCTAATTGGGGGTTATGGTTAGGATTAGGGTTACAGGACAGGTTAGGGTCAGAAACACCAGAGGTCAAGCCTGGTTAGGGTTAGGAAAGGCCCAATGGACAGTCAACTAGGGCTGGACTTAGAAGAATTTTCGAAAATTCCCATTCATTTCAATGGAAAACACTTTGACCAATCATAACTCTTGAACGGAAGGTCGTAGAGCTTCCAAACCAAGATCCGCCTGCCCTAATATGGCCACGGGCAACACGCCAGTCTTGTCCCCGACTCTCTACGACCTTCCGTTCCCGAGATACAGCCCATTTCCTGTCCAAAACGGATGTAGCTCCCGAACGGAAGGTCACACGACCCCAAAACCACCACCATTCGAACCGGGGTGTCCCAATTAGTCAGTACAGCCAATTTCACTTACCTGCAGTACCCAGAAGTACCAGAAAGGACTCACTTATAGGATCGGTCGAGGATCAGTCATGACCGATCGTGGTTATCATCCCTATACCTAGCGGAACCCTAACCCTAGCAGCCACAGACCAGCACACAGGCCAAGTCAAAACACTAACCAAACCCTATACACAAAGTCTGCCACAATACTAGGCCAAACCACAACCCTAACCCTAATCACAACCACTCCCACAACCCAAACCCTAACCATAACCACTCCCACAACCCTAATTGGGGGTTATGGTTAGGATTAGGGTTACAGGACAGGTTAGGGTCAGAAACACCAGAGGTCAAGCCTGGTTAGGGTTAGGAAAGGCCCAATGGACAGTCAACTAGGGCTGGACTTAGAAGAATTTTCGAAAATTCCCATTCATTTCAATGGAAAACACTTTGACCAATCATAACTCTTGAACGGAAGGTCGTAGAGCTTCCAAACCAAGATCCGCCTGCCCTAATATGGCCACGGGCAACACGCCAGTCTTGTCCCCGACTCTCTACGACCTTCCGTTCCCGAGATACAGCCCATTTCCTGTCCAAAACGGATGTAGCTCCCGAACGGAAGGTCACACGACCCCAAAACCACCACCATTCGAACCGGGGTGTCCCAATTAGTCAGTACAGCCAATTTCACTTACCTGCAGTACCCAGAAGTACCAGAAAGGACTCACTTATAGGATCGGTCGAGGATCAGTCATGACCGATCGTGGTTATCATCCCTATACCTAGCGGAACCCTAACCCTAGCAGCCACAGACCAGCACACAGGCCAAGTCAAAACACTAACCAAACCCTATACACAAAGTCTGCCACAATACTAGGCCAAACCACAACCCTAACCCTAATCACAACCACTCCCACAACCCAAACCCTAACCATAACCACTCCCACAACCCTAATTGGGGGTTATGGTTAGGATTAGGGTTACAGGACAGGTTAGGGTCAGAAACACCAGAGGTCAAGCCTGGTTAGGGTTAGGAAAGGCCCAATGGACAGTCAACTAGGGCTGGACTTAGAAGAATTTTCGAAAATTCCCATTCATTTCAATGGAAAACACTTTGACCAATCATAACTCTTGAACGGAAGGTCGTAGAGCTTCCAAACCAAGATCCGCCTGCCCTAATATGGCCACGGGCAACACGCCAGTCTTGTCCCGACTCTCTACGACCTTCCGTTCCCGAGATACAGCCCATTTCCTGTCCAAAACGGATGTAGCTCCCGAACGGAAGGTCACACGACCCCAAAACCACCACCATTCGAACCGGGGTGTCCCAATTAGTCAGTACAGCCAATTTCACTTACCTGCAGTACCCAGAAGTACCAGAAAGGACTCACTTATAGGATCGGTCGAGGATCAGTCATGACCGATCGTGGTTATCATCCCTATACCTAGCGGAACCCTAACCCTAGCAGCCACAGACCAGCACACAGGCCAAGTCAAAACACTAACCAAACCCTATACACAAAGTCTGCCACAATACTAGGCCAAACCACAACCCTAACCCTAATCACAACCACTCCCACAACCCAAACCCTAACCATAACCACTCCCACAACCCTAATTGGGGGTTATGGTTAGGATTAGGGTTACAGGACAGGTTAGGGTCAGAAACACCAGAGGTCAAGCCTGGTTAGGGTTAGGAAAGGCCCAATGGACAGTCAACTAGGGCTGGACTTAGAAGAATTTTCGAAAATTCCCATTCATTTCAATGGAAAACACTTTGACCAATCATAACTCTTGAACGGAAGGTCGTAGAGCTTCCAAACCAAGATCCGCCTGCCCTAATATGGCCACGGGCAACACGCCAGTCTTGTCCCCGACTCTCTACGACCTTCCGTTCCCGAGATACAGCCCATTTCCTGTCCAAAACGGATGTAGCTCCCGAACGGAAGGTCACACGACCCCAAAACCACCACCATTCGAACCGGGGTGTCCCAATTAGTCAGTACAGCCAATTTCACTTACCTGCAGTACCCAGAAGTACCAGAAAGGACTCACTTATAGGATCGGTCGAGGATCAGTCATGACCGATCGTGGTTATCATCCCTATACCTAGCGGAACCCTAACCCTAGCAGCCACAGACCAGCACACAGGCCAAGTCAAAACACTAACCAAACCCTATACACAAAGTCTGCCACAATACTAGGCCAAACCACAACCCTAACCCTAATCACAACCACTCCCACAACCCAAACCCTAACCATAACCACTCCCACAACCCTAATTGGGGGTTATGGTTAGGATTAGGGTTACAGGACAGGTTAGGGTCAGAAACACCAGAGGTCAAGCCTGGTTAGGGTTAGGAAAGGCCCAATGGACAGTCAACTAGGGCTGGACTTAGAAGAATTTTCGAAAATTCCCATTCATTTCAATGGAAAACACTTTGACCAATCATAACTCTTGAACGGAAGGTCGTAGAGCTTCCAAACCAAGATCCGCCTGCCCTAATATGGCCACGGGCAACACGCCAGTCTTGTCCCCGACTCTCTACGACCTTCCGTTCCCGAGATACAGCCCATTTCCTGTCCAAAACGGATGTAGCTCCCGAACGGAAGGTCACACGACCCCAAAACCACCACCATTCGAACCGGGGTGTCCCAATTAGTCAGTACAGCCAATTTCACTTACCTGCAGTACCCAGAAGTACCAGAAAGGACTCACTTATAGGATCGGTCGAGGATCAGTCATGACCGATCGTGGTTATCATCCCTATACCTAGCGGAACCCTAACCCTAGCAGCCACAGACCAGCACACAGGCCAAGTCAAAACACTAACCAAACCCTATACACAAAGTCTGCCACAATACTAGGCCAAACCACAACCCTAACCCTAATCACAACCACTCCCACAACCCAAACCCTAACCATAACCACTCCCACAACCCTAATTGGGGGTTATGGTTAGGATTAGGGTTACAGGACAGGTTAGGGTCAGAAACACCAGAGGTCAAGCCTGGTTAGGGTTAGGAAAGGCCCAATGGACAGTCAACTAGGGCTGGACTTAGAAGAATTTTCGAAAATTCCCATTCATTTCAATGGAAAACACTTTGACCAATCATAACTCTTGAACGGAAGGTCGTAGAGCTTCCAAACCAAGATCCGCCTGCCCTAATATGGCCACGGGCAACACGCCAGTCTTGTCCCCGACTCTCTACGACCTTCCGTTCCCGAGATACAGCCCATTTCCTGTCCAAAACGGATGTAGCTCCCGAACGGAAGGTCACACGACCCCAAAACCACCACCATTCGAACCGGGGTGTCCCAATTAGTCAGTACAGCCAATTTCACTTACCTGCAGTACCCAGAAGTACCAGAAAGGACTCACTTATAGGATCGGTCGAGGATCAGTCATGACCGATCGTGGTTATCATCCCTATACCTAGCGGAACCCTAACCCTAGCAGCCACAGACCAGCACACAGGCCAAGTCAAAACACTAACCAAACCCTATACACAAAGTCTGCCACAATACTAGGCCAAACCACAACCCTAACCCTAATCACAACCACTCCCACAACCCAAACCCTAACCATAACCACTCCCACAACCCTAATTGGGGGTTATGGTTAGGATTAGGGTTACAGGACAGGTTAGGGTCAGAAACACCAGAGGTCAAGCCTGGTTAGGGTTAGGAAAGGCCCAATGGACAGTCAACTAGGGCTGGACTTAGAAGAATTTTCGAAAATTCCCATTCATTTCAATGGAAAACACTTTGACCAATCATAACTCTTGAACGGAAGGTCGTAGAGCTTCCAAACCAAGATCCGCCTGCCCTAATATGGCCACGGGCAACACGCCAGTCTTGTCCCCGACTCTCTACGACCTTCCGTTCCCGAGATACAGCCCATTTCCTGTCCAAAACGGATGTAGCTCCCGAACGGAAGGTCACACGACCCCAAAACCACCACCATTCGAACCGGGGTGTCCCAATTAGTCAGTACAGCCAATTTCACTTACCTGCAGTACCCAGAAGTACCAGAAAGGACTCACTTATAGGATCGGTCGAGGATCAGTCATGACCGATCGTGGTTATCATCCCTATACCTAGCGGAACCCTAACCCTAGCAGCCACAGACCAGCACACAGGCCAAGTCAAAACACTAACCAAACCCTATACACAAAGTCTGCCACAATACTAGGCCAAACCACAACCCTAACCCTAATCACAACCACTCCCACAACCCAAACCCTAACCATAACCACTCCCACAACCCTAATTGGGGGTTATGGTTAGGATTAGGGTTACAGGACAGGTTAGGGTCAGAAACACCAGAGGTCAAGCCTGGTTAGGGTTAGGAAAGGCCCAATGGACAGTCAACTAGGGCTGGACTTAGAAGAATTTTCGAAAATTCCCATTCATTTCAATGGAAAACACTTTGACCAATCATAACTCTTGAACGGAAGGTCGTAGAGCTTCCAAACCAAGATCCGCCTGCCCTAATATGGCCACGGGCAACACGCCAGTCTTGTCCCCGACTCTCTACGACCTTCCGTTCCCGAGATACAGCCCATTTCCTGTCCAAAACGGATGTAGCTCCCGAACGGAAGGTCACACGACCCCAAAACCACCACCATTCGAACCGGGGTGTCCCAATTAGTCAGTACAGCCAATTTCACTTACCTGCAGTACCCAGAAGTACCAGAAAGGACTCACTTATAGGATCGGTCGAGGATCAGTCATGACCGATCGTGGTTATCATCCCTATACCTAGCGGAACCCTAACCCTAGCAGCCACAGACCAGCACACAGGCCAAGTCAAAACACTAACCAAACCCTATACACAAAGTCTGCCACAATACTAGGCCAAACCACAACCCTAACCCTAATCACAACCACTCCCACAACCCAAACCCTAACCATAACCACTCCCACAACCCTAATTGGGGGTTATGGTTAGGATTAGGGTTACAGGACAGGTTAGGGTCAGAAACACCAGAGGTCAAGCCTGGTTAGGGTTAGGAAAGGCCCAATGGACAGTCAACTAGGGCTGGACTTAGAAGAATTTTCGAAAATTCCCATTCATTTCAATGGAAAACACTTTGACCAATCATAACTCTTGAACGGAAGGTCGTAGAGCTTCCAAACCAAGATCCGCCTGCCCTAATATGGCCACGGGCAACACGCCAGTCTTGTCCCCGACTCTCTACGACCTTCCGTTCCCGAGATACAGCCCATTTCCTGTCCAAAACGGATGTAGCTCCCGAACGGAAGGTCACACGACCCCAAAACCACCACCATTCGAACCGGGGTGTCCCAATTAGTCAGTACAGCCAATTTCACTTACCTGCAGTACCCAGAAGTACCAGAAAGGACTCACTTATAGGATCGGTCGAGGATCAGTCATGACCGATCGTGGTTATCATCCCTATACCTAGCGGAACCCTAACCCTAGCAGCCACAGACCAGCACACAGGCCAAGTCAAAACACTAACCAAACCCTATACACAAAGTCTGCCACAATACTAGGCCAAACCACAACCCTAACCCTAATCACAACCACTCCCACAACCCAAACCCTAACCATAACCACTCCCACAACCCTAATTGGGGGTTATGGTTAGGATTAGGGTTACAGGACAGGTTAGGGTCAGAAACACCAGAGGTCAAGCCTGGTTAGGGTTAGGAAAGGCCCAATGGACAGTCAACTAGGGCTGGACTTAGAAGAATTTTCGAAAATTCCCATTCATTTCAATGGAAAACACTTTGACCAATCATAACTCTTGAACGGAAGGTCGTAGAGCTTCCAAACCAAGATCCGCCTGCCCTAATATGGCCACGGGCAACACGCCAGTCTTGTCCCCGACTCTCTACGACCTTCCGTTCCCGAGATACAGCCCATTTCCTGTCCAAAACGGATGTAGCTCCCGAACGGAAGGTCACACGACCCCAAAACCACCACCATTCGAACCGGGGTGTCCCAATTAGTCAGTACAGCCAATTTCACTTACCTGCAGTACCCAGAAGTACCAGAAAGGACTCACTTATAGGATCGGTCGAGGATCAGTCATGACCGATCGTGGTTATCATCCCTATACCTAGCGGAACCCTAACCCTAGCAGCCACAGACCAGCACACAGGCCAAGTCAAAACACTAACCAAACCCTATACACAAAGTCTGCCACAATACTAGGCCAAACCACAACCCTAACCCTAATCACAACCACTCCCACAACCCAAACCCTAACCATAACCACTCCCACAACCCTAATTGGGGGTTATGGTTAGGATTAGGGTTACAGGACAGGTTAGGGTCAGAAACACCAGAGGTCAAGCCTGGTTAGGGTTAGGAAAGGCCCAATGGACAGTCAACTAGGGCTGGACTTAGAAGAATTTTCGAAAATTCCCATTCATTTCAATGGAAAACACTTTGACCAATCATAACTCTTGAACGGAAGGTCGTAGAGCTTCCAAACCAAGATCCGCCTGCCCTAATATGGCCACGGGCAACACGCCAGTCTTGTCCCCGACTCTCTACGACCTTCCGTTCCCGAGATACAGCCCATTTCCTGTCCAAAACGGATGTAGCTCCCGAACGGAAGGTCACACGACCCCAAAACCACCACCATTCGAACCGGGGTGTCCCAATTAGTCAGTACAGCCAATTTCACTTACCTGCAGTACCCAGAAGTACCAGAAAGGACTCACTTATAGGATCGGTCGAGGATCAGTCATGACCGATCGTGGTTATCATCCCTATACCTAGCGGAACCCTAACCCTAGCAGCCACAGACCAGCACACAGGCCAAGTCAAAACACTAACCAAACCCTATACACAAAGTCTGCCACAATACTAGGCCAAACCACAACCCTAACCCTAATCACAACCACTCCCACAACCCAAACCCTAACCATAACCACTCCCACAACCCTAATTGGGGGTTATGGTTAGGATTAGGGTTACAGGACAGGTTAGGGTCAGAAACACCAGAGGTCAAGCCTGGTTAGGGTTAGGAAAGGCCCAATGGACAGTCAACTAGGGCTGGACTTAGAAGAATTTTCGAAAATTCCCATTCATTTCAATGGAAAACACTTTGACCAATCATAACTCTTGAACGGAAGGTCGTAGAGCTTCCAAACCAAGATCCGCCTGCCCTAATATGGCCACGGGCAACACGCCAGTCTTGTCCCCGACTCTCTACGACCTTCCGTTCCCGAGATACAGCCCATTTCCTGTCCAAAACGGATGTAGCTCCCGAACGGAAGGTCACACGACCCCAAAACCACCACCATTCGAACCGGGGTGTCCCAATTAGTCAGTACAGCCAATTTCACTTACCTGCAGTACCCAGAAGTACCAGAAAGGACTCACTTATAGGATCGGTCGAGGATCAGTCATGACCGATCGTGGTTATCATCCCTATACCTAGCGGAACCCTAACCCTAGCAGCCACAGACCAGCACACAGGCCAAGTCAAAACACTAACCAAACCCTATACACAAAGTCTGCCACAATACTAGGCCAAACCACAACCCTAACCCTAATCACAACCACTCCCACAACCCAAACCCTAACCATAACCACTCCCACAACCCTAATTGGGGGTTATGGTTAGGATTAGGGTTACAGGACAGGTTAGGGTCAGAAACACCAGAGGTCAAGCCTGGTTAGGGTTAGGAAAGGCCCAATGGACAGTCAACTAGGGCTGGACTTAGAAGAATTTTCGAAAATTCCCATTCATTTCAATGGAAAACACTTTGACCAATCATAACTCTTGAACGGAAGGTCGTAGAGCTTCCAAACCAAGATCCGCCTGCCCTAATATGGCCACGGGCAACACGCCAGTCTTGTCCCCGACTCTCTACGACCTTCCGTTCCCGAGATACAGCCCATTTCCTGTCCAAAACGGATGTAGCTCCCGAACGGAAGGTCACACGACCCCAAAACCACCACCATTCGAACCGGGGTGTCCCAATTAGTCAGTACAGCCAATTTCACTTACCTGCAGTACCCAGAAGTACCAGAAAGGACTCACTTATAGGATCGGTCGAGGATCAGTCATGACCGATCGTGGTTATCATCCCTATACCTAGCGGAACCCTAACCCTAGCAGCCACAGACCAGCACACAGGCCAAGTCAAAACACTAACCAAACCCTATACACAAAGTCTGCCACAATACTAGGCCAAACCACAACCCTAACCCTAATCACAACCACTCCCACAACCCAAACCCTAACCATAACCACTCCCACAACCCTAATTGGGGGTTATGGTTAGGATTAGGGTTACAGGACAGGTTAGGGTCAGAAACACCAGAGGTCAAGCCTGGTTAGGGTTAGGAAAGGCCCAATGGACAGTCAACTAGGGCTGGACTTAGAAGAATTTTCGAAAATTCCCATTCATTTCAATGGAAAACACTTTGACCAATCATAACTCTTGAACGGAAGGTCGTAGAGCTTCCAAACCAAGATCCGCCTGCCCTAATATGGCCACGGGCAACACGCCAGTCTTGTCCCCGACTCTCTACGACCTTCCGTTCCCGAGATACAGCCCATTTCCTGTCCAAAACGGATGTAGCTCCCGAACGGAAGGTCACACGACCCCAAAACCACCACCATTCGAACCGGGGTGTCCCAATTAGTCAGTACAGCCAATTTCACTTACCTGCAGTACCCAGAAGTACCAGAAAGGACTCACTTATAGGATCGGTCGAGGATCAGTCATGACCGATCGTGGTTATCATCCCTATACCTAGCGGAACCCTAACCCTAGCAGCCACAGACCAGCACACAGGCCAAGTCAAAACACTAACCAAACCCTATACACAAAGTCTGCCACAATACTAGGCCAAACCACAACCCTAACCCTAATCACAACCACTCCCACAACCCAAACCCTAACCATAACCACTCCCACAACCCTAATTGGGGGTTATGGTTAGGATTAGGGTTACAGGACAGGTTAGGGTCAGAAACACCAGAGGTCAAGCCTGGTTAGGGTTAGGAAAGGCCCAATGGACAGTCAACTAGGGCTGGACTTAGAAGAATTTTCGAAAATTCCCATTCATTTCAATGGAAAACACTTTGACCAATCATAACTCTTGAACGGAAGGTCGTAGAGCTTCCAAACCAAGATCCGCCTGCCCTAATATGGCCACGGGCAACACGCCAGTCTTGTCCCCGACTCTCTACGACCTTCCGTTCCCGAGATACAGCCCATTTCCTGTCCAAAACGGATGTAGCTCCCGAACGGAAGGTCACACGACCCCAAAACCACCACCATTCGAACCGGGGTGTCCCAATTAGTCAGTACAGCCAATTTCACTTACCTGCAGTACCCAGAAGTACCAGAAAGGACTCACTTATAGGATCGGTCGAGGATCAGTCATGACCGATCGTGGTTATCATCCCTATACCTAGCGGAACCCTAACCCTAGCAGCCACAGACCAGCACACAGGCCAAGTCAAAACACTAACCAAACCCTATACACAAAGTCTGCCACAATACTAGGCCAAACCACAACCCTAACCCTAATCACAACCACTCCCACAACCCAAACCCTAACCATAACCACTCCCACAACCCTAATTGGGGGTTATGGTTAGGATTAGGGTTACAGGACAGGTTAGGGTCAGAAACACCAGAGGTCAAGCCTGGTTAGGGTTAGGAAAGGCCCAATGGACAGTCAACTAGGGCTGGACTTAGAAGAATTTTCGAAAATTCCCATTCATTTCAATGGAAAACACTTTGACCAATCATAACTCTTGAACGGAAGGTCGTAGAGCTTCCAAACCAAGATCCGCCTGCCCTAATATGGCCACGGGCAACACGCCAGTCTTGTCCCCGACTCTCTACGACCTTCCGTTCCCGAGATACAGCCCATTTCCTGTCCAAAACGGATGTAGCTCCCGAACGGAAGGTCACACGACCCCAAAACCACCACCATTCGAACCGGGGTGTCCCAATTAGTCAGTACAGCCAATTTCACTTACCTGCAGTACCCAGAAGTACCAGAAAGGACTCACTTATAGGATCGGTCGAGGATCAGTCATGACCGATCGTGGTTATCATCCCTATACCTAGCGGAACCCTAACCCTAGCAGCCACAGACCAGCACACAGGCCAAGTCAAAACACTAACCAAACCCTATACACAAAGTCTGCCACAATACTAGGCCAAACCACAACCCTAACCCTAATCACAACCACTCCCACAACCCAAACCCTAACCATAACCACTCCCACAACCCTAATTGGGGGTTATGGTTAGGATTAGGGTTACAGGACAGGTTAGGGTCAGAAACACCAGAGGTCAAGCCTGGTTAGGGTTAGGAAAGGCCCAATGGACAGTCAACTAGGGCTGGACTTAGAAGAATTTTCGAAAATTCCCATTCATTTCAATGGAAAACACTTTGACCAATCATAACTCTTGAACGGAAGGTCGTAGAGCTTCCAAACCAAGATCCGCCTGCCCTAATATGGCCACGGGCAACACGCCAGTCTTGTCCCCGACTCTCTACGACCTTCCGTTCCCGAGATACAGCCCATTTCCTGTCCAAAACGGATGTAGCTCCCGAACGGAAGGTCACACGACCCCAAAACCACCACCATTCGAACCGGGGTGTCCCAATTAGTCAGTACAGCCAATTTCACTTACCTGCAGTACCCAGAAGTACCAGAAAGGACTCACTTATAGGATCGGTCGAGGATCAGTCATGACCGATCGTGGTTATCATCCCTATACCTAGCGGAACCCTAACCCTAGCAGCCACAGACCAGCACACAGGCCAAGTCAAAACACTAACCAAACCCTATACACAAAGTCTGCCACAATACTAGGCCAAACCACAACCCTAACCCTAATCACAACCACTCCCACAACCCAAACCCTAACCATAACCACTCCCACAACCCTAATTGGGGGTTATGGTTAGGATTAGGGTTACAGGACAGGTTAGGGTCAGAAACACCAGAGGTCAAGCCTGGTTAGGGTTAGGAAAGGCCCAATGGACAGTCAACTAGGGCTGGACTTAGAAGAATTTTCGAAAATTCCCATTCATTTCAATGGAAAACACTTTGACCAATCATAACTCTTGAACGGAAGGTCGTAGAGCTTCCAAACCAAGATCCGCCTGCCCTAATATGGCCACGGGCAACACGCCAGTCTTGTCCCCGACTCTCTACGACCTTCCGTTCCCGAGATACAGCCCATTTCCTGTCCAAAACGGATGTAGCTCCCGAACGGAAGGTCACACGACCCCAAAACCACCACCATTCGAACCGGGGTGTCCCAATTAGTCAGTACAGCCAATTTCACTTACCTGCAGTACCCAGAAGTACCAGAAAGGACTCACTTATAGGATCGGTCGAGGATCAGTCATGACCGATCGTGGTTATCATCCCTATACCTAGCGGAACCCTAACCCTAGCAGCCACAGACCAGCACACAGGCCAAGTCAAAACACTAACCAAACCCTATACACAAAGTCTGCCACAATACTAGGCCAAACCACAACCCTAACCCTAATCACAACCACTCCCACAACCCAAACCCTAACCATAACCACTCCCACAACCCTAATTGGGGGTTATGGTTAGGATTAGGGTTACAGGACAGGTTAGGGTCAGAAACACCAGAGGTCAAGCCTGGTTAGGGTTAGGAAAGGCCCAATGGACAGTCAACTAGGGCTGGACTTAGAAGAATTTTCGAAAATTCCCATTCATTTCAATGGAAAACACTTTGACCAATCATAACTCTTGAACGGAAGGTCGTAGAGCTTCCAAACCAAGATCCGCCTGCCCTAATATGGCCACGGGCAACACGCCAGTCTTGTCCCCGACTCTCTACGACCTTCCGTTCCCGAGATACAGCCCATTTCCTGTCCAAAACGGATGTAGCTCCCGAACGGAAGGTCACACGACCCCAAAACCACCACCATTCGAACCGGGGTGTCCCAATTAGTCAGTACAGCCAATTTCACTTACCTGCAGTACCCAGAAGTACCAGAAAGGACTCACTTATAGGATCGGTCGAGGATCAGTCATGACCGATCGTGGTTATCATCCCTATACCTAGCGGAACCCTAACCCTAGCAGCCACAGACCAGCACACAGGCCAAGTCAAAACACTAACCAAACCCTATACACAAAGTCTGCCACAATACTAGGCCAAACCACAACCCTAACCCTAATCACAACCACTCCCACAACCCAAACCCTAACCATAACCACTCCCACAACCCTAATTGGGGGTTATGGTTAGGATTAGGGTTACAGGACAGGTTAGGGTCAGAAACACCAGAGGTCAAGCCTGGTTAGGGTTAGGAAAGGCCCAATGGACAGTCAACTAGGGCTGGACTTAGAAGAATTTTCGAAAATTCCCATTCATTTCAATGGAAAACACTTTGACCAATCATAACTCTTGAACGGAAGGTCGTAGAGCTTCCAAACCAAGATCCGCCTGCCCTAATATGGCCACGGGCAACACGCCAGTCTTGTCCCCGACTCTCTACGACCTTCCGTTCCCGAGATACAGCCCATTTCCTGTCCAAAACGGATGTAGCTCCCGAACGGAAGGTCACACGACCCCAAAACCACCACCATTCGAACCGGGGTGTCCCAATTAGTCAGTACAGCCAATTTCACTTACCTGCAGTACCCAGAAGTACCAGAAAGGACTCACTTATAGGATCGGTCGAGGATCAGTCATGACCGATCGTGGTTATCATCCCTATACCTAGCGGAACCCTAACCCTAGCAGCCACAGACCAGCACACAGGCCAAGTCAAAACACTAACCAAACCCTATACACAAAGTCTGCCACAATACTAGGCCAAACCACAACCCTAACCCTAATCACAACCACTCCCACAACCCAAACCCTAACCATAACCACTCCCACAACCCTAATTGGGGGTTATGGTTAGGATTAGGGTTACAGGACAGGTTAGGGTCAGAAACACCAGAGGTCAAGCCTGGTTAGGGTTAGGAAAGGCCCAATGGACAGTCAACTAGGGCTGGACTTAGAAGAATTTTCGAAAATTCCCATTCATTTCAATGGAAAACACTTTGACCAATCATAACTCTTGAACGGAAGGTCGTAGAGCTTCCAAACCAAGATCCGCCTGCCCTAATATGGCCACGGGCAACACGCCAGTCTTGTCCCCGACTCTCTACGACCTTCCGTTCCCGAGATACAGCCCATTTCCTGTCCAAAACGGATGTAGCTCCCGAACGGAAGGTCACACGACCCCAAAACCACCACCATTCGAACCGGGGTGTCCCAATTAGTCAGTACAGCCAATTTCACTTACCTGCAGTACCCAGAAGTACCAGAAAGGACTCACTTATAGGATCGGTCGAGGATCAGTCATGACCGATCGTGGTTATCATCCCTATACCTAGCGGAACCCTAACCCTAGCAGCCACAGACCAGCACACAGGCCAAGTCAAAACACTAACCAAACCCTATACACAAAGTCTGCCACAATACTAGGCCAAACCACAACCCTAACCCTAATCACAACCACTCCCACAACCCAAACCCTAACCATAACCACTCCCACAACCCTAATTGGGGGTTATGGTTAGGATTAGGGTTACAGGACAGGTTAGGGTCAGAAACACCAGAGGTCAAGCCTGGTTAGGGTTAGGAAAGGCCCAATGGACAGTCAACTAGGGCTGGACTTAGAAGAATTTTCGAAAATTCCCATTCATTTCAATGGAAAACACTTTGACCAATCATAACTCTTGAACGGAAGGTCGTAGAGCTTCCAAACCAAGATCCGCCTGCCCTAATATGGCCACGGGCAACACGCCAGTCTTGTCCCCGACTCTCTACGACCTTCCGTTCCCGAGATACAGCCCATTTCCTGTCCAAAACGGATGTAGCTCCCGAACGGAAGGTCACACGACCCCAAAACCACCACCATTCGAACCGGGGTGTCCCAATTAGTCAGTACAGCCAATTTCACTTACCTGCAGTACCCAGAAGTACCAGAAAGGACTCACTTATAGGATCGGTCGAGGATCAGTCATGACCGATCGTGGTTATCATCCCTATACCTAGCGGAACCCTAACCCTAGCAGCCACAGACCAGCACACAGGCCAAGTCAAAACACTAACCAAACCCTATACACAAAGTCTGCCACAATACTAGGCCAAACCACAACCCTAACCCTAATCACAACCACTCCCACAACCCAAACCCTAACCATAACCACTCCCACAACCCTAATTGGGGGTTATGGTTAGGATTAGGGTTACAGGACAGGTTAGGGTCAGAAACACCAGAGGTCAAGCCTGGTTAGGGTTAGGAAAGGCCCAATGGACAGTCAACTAGGGCTGGACTTAGAAGAATTTTCGAAAATTCCCATTCATTTCAATGGAAAACACTGTTGACCAATCATAACTCTTGAACGGAAGGTCGTAGAGCTTCCAAACCAAGATCCGCCTGCCCTAATATGGCCACGGGCAACACGCCAGTCTTGTCCCCGACTCTCTACGACCTTCCGTTCCCGAGATACAGCCCATTTCCTGTCCAAAACGGATGTAGCTCCCGAACGGAAGGTCACACGACCCCAAAACCACCACCATTCGAACCGGGGTGTCCCAATTAGTCAGTACAGCCAATTTCACTTACCTGCAGTACCCAGAAGTACCAGAAAGGACTCACTTATAGGATCGGTCGAGGATCAGTCATGACCGATCGTGGTTATCATCCCTATACCTAGCGGAACCCTAACCCTAGCAGCCACAGACCAGCACACAGGCCAAGTCAAAACACTAACCAAACCCTATACACAAAGTCTGCCACAATACTAGGCCAAACCACAACCCTAACCCTAATCACAACCACTCCCACAACCCAAACCCTAACCATAACCACTCCCACAACCCTAATTGGGGGTTATGGTTAGGATTAGGGTTACAGGACAGGTTAGGGTCAGAAACACCAGAGGTCAAGCCTGGTTAGGGTTAGGAAAGGCCCAATGGACAGTCAACTAGGGCTGGACTTAGAAGAATTTTCGAAAATTCCCATTCATTTCAATGGAAAACACTTTGACCAATCATAACTCTTGAACGGAAGGTCGTAGAGCTTCCAAACCAAGATCCGCCTGCCCTAATATGGCCACGGGCAACACGCCAGTCTTGTCCCCGACTCTCTACGACCTTCCGTTCCCGAGATACAGCCCATTTCCTGTCCAAAACGGATGTAGCTCCCGAACGGAAGGTCACACGACCCCAAAACCACCACCATTCGAACCGGGGTGTCCCAATTAGTCAGTACAGCCAATTTCACTTACCTGCAGTACCCAGAAGTACCAGAAAGGACTCACTTATAGGATCGGTCGAGGATCAGTCATGACCGATCGTGGTTATCATCCCTATACCTAGCGGAACCCTAACCCTAGCAGCCACAGACCAGCACACAGGCCAAGTCAAAACACTAACCAAACCCTATACACAAAGTCTGCCACAATACTAGGCCAAACCACAACCCTAACCCTAATCACAACCACTCCCACAACCCAAACCCTAACCATAACCACTCCCACAACCCTAATTGGGGGTTATGGTTAGGATTAGGGTTACAGGACAGGTTAGGGTCAGAAACACCAGAGGTCAAGCCTGGTTAGGGTTAGGAAAGGCCCAATGGACAGTCAACTAGGGCTGGACTTAGAAGAATTTTCGAAAATTCCCATTCATTTCAATGGAAAACACTTTGACCAATCATAACTCTTGAACGGAAGGTCGTAGAGCTTCCAAACCAAGATCCGCCTGCCCTAATATGGCCACGGGCAACACGCCAGTCTTGTCCCCGACTCTCTACGACCTTCCGTTCCCGAGATACAGCCCATTTCCTGTCCAAAACGGATGTAGCTCCCGAACGGAAGGTCACACGACCCCAAAACCACCACCATTCGAACCGGGGTGTCCCAATTAGTCAGTACAGCCAATTTCACTTACCTGCAGTACCCAGAAGTACCAGAAAGGACTCACTTATAGGATCGGTCGAGGATCAGTCATGACCGATCGTGGTTATCATCCCTATACCTAGCGGAACCCTAACCCTAGCAGCCACAGACCAGCACACAGGCCAAGTCAAAACACTAACCAAACCCTATACACAAAGTCTGCCACAATACTAGGCCAAACCACAACCCTAACCCTAATCACAACCACTCCCACAACCCAAACCCTAACCATAACCACTCCCACAACCCTAATTGGGGGTTATGGTTAGGATTAGGGTTACAGGACAGGTTAGGGTCAGAAACACCAGAGGTCAAGCCTGGTTAGGGTTAGGAAAGGCCCAATGGACAGTCAACTAGGGCTGGACTTAGAAGAATTTTCGAAAATTCCCATTCATTTCAATGGAAAACACTTTGACCAATCATAACTCTTGAACGGAAGGTCGTAGAGCTTCCAAACCAAGATCCGCCTGCCCTAATATGGCCACGGGCAACACGCCAGTCTTGTCCCCGACTCTCTACGACCTTCCGTTCCCGAGATACAGCCCATTTCCTGTCCAAAACGGATGTAGCTCCCGAACGGAAGGTCACACGACCCCAAAACCACCACCATTCGAACCGGGGTGTCCCAATTAGTCAGTACAGCCAATTTCACTTACCTGCAGTACCCAGAAGTACCAGAAAGGACTCACTTATAGGATCGGTCGAGGATCAGTCATGACCGATCGTGGTTATCATCCCTATACCTAGCGGAACCCTAACCCTAGCAGCCACAGACCAGCACACAGGCCAAGTCAAAACACTAACCAAACCCTATACACAAAGTCTGCCACAATACTAGGCCAAACCACAACCCTAACCCTAATCACAACCACTCCCACAACCCAAACCCTAACCATAACCACTCCCACAACCCTAATTGGGGGTTATGGTTAGGATTAGGGTTACAGGACAGGTTAGGGTCAGAAACACCAGAGGTCAAGCCTGGTTAGGGTTAGGAAAGGCCCAATGGACAGTCAACTAGGGCTGGACTTAGAAGAATTTTCGAAAATTCCCATTCATTTCAATGGAAAACACTTTGACCAATCATAACTCTTGAACGGAAGGTCGTAGAGCTTCCAAACCAAGATCCGCCTGCCCTAATATGGCCACGGGCAACACGCCAGTCTTGTCCCCGACTCTCTACGACCTTCCGTTCCCGAGATACAGCCCATTTCCTGTCCAAAACGGATGTAGCTCCCGAACGGAAGGTCACACGACCCCAAAACCACCACCATTCGAACCGGGGTGTCCCAATTAGTCAGTACAGCCAATTTCACTTACCTGCAGTACCCAGAAGTACCAGAAAGGACTCACTTATAGGATCGGTCGAGGATCAGTCATGACCGATCGTGGTTATCATCCCTATACCTAGCGGAACCCTAACCCTAGCAGCCACAGACCAGCACACAGGCCAAGTCAAAACACTAACCAAACCCTATACACAAAGTCTGCCACAATACTAGGCCAAACCACAACCCTAACCCTAATCACAACCACTCCCACAACCCAAACCCTAACCATAACCACTCCCACAACCCTAATTGGGGGTTATGGTTAGGATTAGGGTTACAGGACAGGTTAGGGTCAGAAACACCAGAGGTCAAGCCTGGTTAGGGTTAGGAAAGGCCCAATGGACAGTCAACTAGGGCTGGACTTAGAAGAATTTTCGAAAATTCCCATTCATTTCAATGGAAAACACTTTGACCAATCATAACTCTTGAACGGAAGGTCGTAGAGCTTCCAAACCAAGATCCGCCTGCCCTAATATGGCCACGGGCAACACGCCAGTCTTGTCCCCGACTCTCTACGACCTTCCGTTCCCGAGATACAGCCCATTTCCTGTCCAAAACGGATGTAGCTCCCGAACGGAAGGTCACACGACCCCAAAACCACCACCATTCGAACCGGGGTGTCCCAATTAGTCAGTACAGCCAATTTCACTTACCTGCAGTACCCAGAAGTACCAGAAAGGACTCACTTATAGGATCGGTCGAGGATCAGTCATGACCGATCGTGGTTATCATCCCTATACCTAGCGGAACCCTAACCCTAGCAGCCACAGACCAGCACACAGGCCAAGTCAAAACACTAACCAAACCCTATACACAAAGTCTGCCACAATACTAGGCCAAACCACAACCCTAACCCTAATCACAACCACTCCCACAACCCAAACCCTAACCATAACCACTCCCACAACCCTAATTGGGGGTTATGGTTAGGATTAGGGTTACAGGACAGGTTAGGGTCAGAAACACCAGAGGTCAAGCCTGGTTAGGGTTAGGAAAGGCCCAATGGACAGTCAACTAGGGCTGGACTTAGAAGAATTTTCGAAAATTCCCATTCATTTCAATGGAAAACACTTTGACCAATCATAACTCTTGAACGGAAGGTCGTAGAGCTTCCAAACCAAGATCCGCCTGCCCTAATATGGCCACGGGCAACACGCCAGTCTTGTCCCCGACTCTCTACGACCTTCCGTTCCCGAGATACAGCCCATTTCCTGTCCAAAACGGATGTAGCTCCCGAACGGAAGGTCACACGACCCCAAAACCACCACCATTCGAACCGGGGTGTCCCAATTAGTCAGTACAGCCAATTTCACTTACCTGCAGTACCCAGAAGTACCAGAAAGGACTCACTTATAGGATCGGTCGAGGATCAGTCATGACCGATCGTGGTTATCATCCCTATACCTAGCGGAACCCTAACCCTAGCAGCCACAGACCAGCACACAGGCCAAGTCAAAACACTAACCAAACCCTATACACAAAGTCTGCCACAATACTAGGCCAAACCACAACCCTAACCCTAATCACAACCACTCCCACAACCCAAACCCTAACCATAACCACTCCCACAACCCTAATTGGGGGTTATGGTTAGGATTAGGGTTACAGGACAGGTTAGGGTCAGAAACACCAGAGGTCAAGCCTGGTTAGGGTTAGGAAAGGCCCAATGGACAGTCAACTAGGGCTGGACTTAGAAGAATTTTCGAAAATTCCCATTCATTTCAATGGAAAACACTTTGACCAATCATAACTCTTGAACGGAAGGTCGTAGAGCTTCCAAACCAAGATCCGCCTGCCCTAATATGGCCACGGGCAACACGCCAGTCTTGTCCCCGACTCTCTACGACCTTCCGTTCCCGAGATACAGCCCATTTCCTGTCCAAAACGGATGTAGCTCCCGAACGGAAGGTCACACGACCCCAAAACCACCACCATTCGAACCGGGGTGTCCCAATTAGTCAGTACAGCCAATTTCACTTACCTGCAGTACCCAGAAGTACCAGAAAGGACTCACTTATAGGATCGGTCGAGGATCAGTCATGACCGATCGTGGTTATCATCCCTATACCTAGCGGAACCCTAACCCTAGCAGCCACAGACCAGCACACAGGCCAAGTCAAAACACTAACCAAACCCTATACACAAAGTCTGCCACAATACTAGGCCAAACCACAACCCTAACCCTAATCACAACCACTCCCACAACCCAAACCCTAACCATAACCACTCCCACAACCCTAATTGGGGGTTATGGTTAGGATTAGGGTTACAGGACAGGTTAGGGTCAGAAACACCAGAGGTCAAGCCTGGTTAGGGTTAGGAAAGGCCCAATGGACAGTCAACTAGGGCTGGACTTAGAAGAATTTTCGAAAATTCCCATTCATTTCAATGGAAAACACTTTGACCAATCATAACTCTTGAACGGAAGGTCGTAGAGCTTCCAAACCAAGATCCGCCTGCCCTAATATGGCCACGGGCAACACGCCAGTCTTGTCCCCGACTCTCTACGACCTTCCGTTCCCGAGATACAGCCCATTTCCTGTCCAAAACGGATGTAGCTCCCGAACGGAAGGTCACACGACCCCAAAACCACCACCATTCGAACCGGGGTGTCCCAATTAGTCAGTACAGCCAATTTCACTTACCTGCAGTACCCAGAAGTACCAGAAAGGACTCACTTATAGGATCGGTCGAGGATCAGTCATGACCGATCGTGGTTATCATCCCTATACCTAGCGGAACCCTAACCCTAGCAGCCACAGACCAGCACACAGGCCAAGTCAAAACACTAACCAAACCCTATACACAAAGTCTGCCACAATACTAGGCCAAACCACAACCCTAACCCTAATCACAACCACTCCCACAACCCAAACCCTAACCATAACCACTCCCACAACCCTAATTGGGGGTTATGGTTAGGATTAGGGTTACAGGACAGGTTAGGGTCAGAAACACCAGAGGTCAAGCCTGGTTAGGGTTAGGAAAGGCCCAATGGACAGTCAACTAGGGCTGGACTTAGAAGAATTTTCGAAAATTCCCATTCATTTCAATGGAAAACACTTTGACCAATCATAACTCTTGAACGGAAGGTCGTAGAGCTTCCAAACCAAGATCCGCCTGCCCTAATATGGCCACGGGCAACACGCCAGTCTTGTCCCCGACTCTCTACGACCTTCCGTTCCCGAGATACAGCCCATTTCCTGTCCAAAACGGATGTAGCTCCCGAACGGAAGGTCACACGACCCCAAAACCACCACCATTCGAACCGGGGTGTCCCAATTAGTCAGTACAGCCAATTTCACTTACCTGCAGTACCCAGAAGTACCAGAAAGGACTCACTTATAGGATCGGTCGAGGATCAGTCATGACCGATCGTGGTTATCATCCCTATACCTAGCGGAACCCTAACCCTAGCAGCCACAGACCAGCACACAGGCCAAGTCAAAACACTAACCAAACCCTATACACAAAGTCTGCCACAATACTAGGCCAAACCACAACCCTAACCCTAATCACAACCACTCCCACAACCCAAACCCTAACCATAACCACTCCCACAACCCTAATTGGGGGTTATGGTTAGGATTAGGGTTACAGGACAGGTTAGGGTCAGAAACACCAGAGGTCAAGCCTGGTTAGGGTTAGGAAAGGCCCAATGGACAGTCAACTAGGGCTGGACTTAGAAGAATTTTCGAAAATCCCATTCATTTCAATGGAAAACACTTTGACCAATCATAACTCTTGAACGGAAGGTCGTAGAGCTTCCAAACCAAGATCCGCCTGCCCTAATATGGCCACGGGCAACACGCCAGTCTTGTCCCCGACTCTCTACGACCTTCCGTCCCGAGATACAGCCCATTTCCTGTCCAAAACGGATGTAGCTCCCGAACGGAAGGTCACACGACCCCAAAACCACCACCATTCGAACCGGGGTGTCCCAATTAGTCAGTACAGCCAATTTCACTTACCTGCAGTACCCAGAAGTACCAGAAGGACTCACTTATAGGATCGGTCGAGGATCAGTCATGACCGATCGTGGTATCATCCCTATACCTAGCGGAACCCTAACCCTAGCAGCCACAGACCAGCACACAGGCCAAGTCAAAACACTAACCAAACCCTATACACAAAGTCTGCCACAATACTAGGCCAAACCACAACCCTAACCCTAATCACAACCACTCCCACAACCCAAACCCTAACCATAACCACTCCCACAACCCTAATTGGGGTTATGGTTAGGATTAGGGTTACAGGACAGGTTAGGGTCAGAAACACCAGAGGTCAAGCCTGGTTAGGGTTAGGAAAGGCCCAATGGACAGTCAACTAGGGCTGGACTTAGAAGAATTTTCGAAATTCCCATTCATTTCAATGGAAAACACTTTGACCAATCATAACTCTTGAACGGAAGGTCGTAGAGCTTCCAAACCAAGATCCGCCTGCCCTAATATGGCCACGGGCAACACGCCAGTCTTGTCCCCGACTCTCTACGACCTTCCGTTCCCGAGATACAGCCCATTTCCTGTCCAAAACGGATGTAGCTCCCGAACGGAAGGTCACACGACCCCAAAACCACCACCATTCGAACCGGGGTGTCCCAATTAGTCAGTACAGCCAATTTCACTTACCTGCAGTACCCAGAAGTACCAGAAAGGACTCACTTATAGGATCGGTCGAGGATCAGTCATGACCGATCGTGGTTATCATCCTATACCTAGCGGAACCCTAACCCTAGCAGCCACAGACCAGCACACAGGCCAAGTCAAAACACTAACCAAACCCTATACACAAAGTCTGCCACAATACTAGGCCAAACCACAACCCTAACCCTAATCACAACCACTCCCACAACCCAAACCCTAACCATAACCACTCCACAACCCTAATTGGGGGTTATGGTTAGGATTAGGGTTACAGGACAGGTTAGGGTCAGAAACACCAGAGGTCAAGCCTGGTTAGGGTTAGGAAAGGCCCAATGGACAGTCCAACTAGGGCTGGACTTAGAAGAATTTTCGAAAATTCCCATTCATTTCAATGGAAAACACTTTGACCAATCATAACTCTTGAACGGAAGGTCGTAGAGCTTCCAAACCAAGATCCGCCTGCCCTAATATGGCCACGGGCAACACGCCAGTCTTGTCCCCGACTCTCTACGACCTTCCGTTCCCGAGATACAGCCCATTTCCCTGTCCAAAACGGATGTAGCTCCCGAACGGAAGGTCACACGACCCCAAAACCACCACCATTCGAACCGGGGTGTCCCAATTAGTCAGTACAGCCAATTTCACTTACCTGCAGTACCCAGAAGTACCAGAAAGGACTCACTTATAGGATCGGTCGAGGATCAGTCATGACCGATCGTGGTTATCATCCCTATACCTAGCGGAACCCTAACCCTAGCAGCCACAGACCAGCACACAGGCCAAGTCAAAACACTAACCAAACCCTATACACAAAGTCTGCCACAATACTAGGCCAAACCACAACCCTAACCCTAATCACAACCACTCCCACAACCCAAACCAAACCCTAACCATAACCACTCCCACAACCCTAATTGGGGGTTATGGTTAGGATTAGGGTTACAGGACAGGTTAGGGTCAGAAACACCAGAGGTCAAGCCTGGTTAGGGTTAGGAAAGGCCCAATGGACAGTCAACTAGGGCTGGACTTAGAAGAATTTTCGAAAATTCCCATTCATTTCAATGGAAAACACTTTGACCAATCATAACTCTTGAACGGAAGGTCGTAGAGCTTCCAAACCAAGATCCGCCTGCCCTAATATGGCCACGGGCAACACGCCAGTCTTGTCCCCGACTCTCTACGACCTTCCGTTCCCGAGATACAGCCCATTTCCTGTCCAAAACGGATGTAGCTCCCGAACGGAAGGTCACACGACCCCAAAACCACCACCATTCGAACCGGGGTGTCCCAATTAGTCAGTACAGCCAATTTCACTTACCTGCAGTACCCAGAAGTACCAGAAAGGACTCACTTATAGGATCGGTCGAGGATCAGTCATGACCGATCGTGGTTATCATCCCTATACCTAGCGGAACCCTAACCCTAGCAGCCACAGACCAGCACACAGGCCAAGTCAAAACACTAACCAAACCCTATACACAAAGTCTGCCACAATACTAGGCCAAACCACAACCCTAACCCTAATCACAACCACTCCCACAACCCAAACCCTAACCATAACCACTCCCACAACCCTAATTGGGGGTTATGGTTAGGATTAGGGTTACAGGACAGGTTAGGGTCAGAAACACCAGAGGTCAAGCCTGGTTAGGGTTAGGAAAGGCCCAATGGACAGTCAACTAGGGCTGGACTTAGAAGAATTTTCGAAAATTCCCATTCATTTCAATGGAAAACACTTTGACCAATCATAACTCTTGAACGGAAGGTCGTAGAGCTTCCAAACCAAGATCCGCCTGCCCTAATATGGCCACGGGCAACACGCCAGTCTTGTCCCCGACTCTCTACGACCTTCCGTTCCCGAGATACAGCCCATTTCCTGTCCAAAACGGATGTAGCTCCCGAACGGAAGGTCACACGACCCCAAAACCACCACCATTCGAACCGGGGTGTCCCAATTAGTCAGTACAGCCAATTTCACTTACCTGCAGTACCCAGAAGTACCAGAAAGGACTCACTTATAGGATCGGTCGAGGATCAGTCATGACCGATCGTGGTTATCATCCCTATACCTAGCGGAACCCTAACCCTAGCAGCCACAGACCAGCACACAGGCCAAGTCAAAACACTAACCAAACCCTATACACAAAGTCTGCCACAATACTAGGCCAAACCACAACCCTAACCCTAATCACAACCACTCCCACAACCCAAACCCTAACCATAACCACTCCCACAACCCTAATTGGGGGTTATGGTTAGGATTAGGGTTACAGGACAGGTTAGGGTCAGAAACACCAGAGGTCAAGCCTGGTTAGGGTTAGGAAAGGCCCAATGGACAGTCAACTAGGGCTGGACTTAGAAGAATTTTCGAAAATTCCCATTCATTTCAATGGAAAACACTTTGACCAATCATAACTCTTGAACGGAAGGTCGTAGAGCTTCCAAACCAAGATCCGCCTGCCCTAATATGGCCACGGGCAACACGCCAGTCTTGTCCCCGACTCTCTACGACCTTCCGTTCCCGAGATACAGCCCATTTCCTGTCCAAAACGGATGTAGCTCCCGAACGGAAGGTCACACGACCCCAAAACCACCACCATTCGAACCGGGGTGTCCCAATTAGTCAGTACAGCCAATTTCACTTACCTGCAGTACCCAGAAGTACCAGAAAGGACTCACTTATAGGATCGGTCGAGGATCAGTCATGACCGATCGTGGTTATCATCCCTATACCTAGCGGAACCCTAACCCTAGCAGCCACAGACCAGCACACAGGCCAAGTCAAAACACTAACCAAACCCTATACACAAAGTCTGCCACAATACTAGGCCAAACCACAACCCTAACCCTAATCACAACCACTCCCACAACCCAAACCCTAACCATAACCACTCCCACAACCCTAATTGGGGGTTATGGTTAGGATTAGGGTTACAGGACAGGTTAGGGTCAGAAACACCAGAGGTCAAGCCTGGTTAGGGTTAGGAAAGGCCCAATGGACAGTCAACTAGGGCTGGACTTAGAAGAATTTTCGAAAATTCCCATTCATTTCAATGGAAAACACTTTGACCAATCATAACTCTTGAACGGAAGGTCGTAGAGCTTCCAAACCAAGATCCGCCTGCCCTAATATGGCCACGGGCAACACGCCAGTCTTGTCCCCGACTCTCTACGACCTTCCGTTCCCGAGATACAGCCCATTTCCTGTCCAAAACGGATGTAGCTCCCGAACGGAAGGTCACACGACCCCAAAACCACCACCATTCGAACCGGGGTGTCCCAATTAGTCAGTACAGCCAATTTCACTTACCTGCAGTACCCAGAAGTACCAGAAAGGACTCACTTATAGGATCGGTCGAGGATCAGTCATGACCGATCGTGGTTATCATCCCTATACCTAGCGGAACCCTAACCCTAGCAGCCACAGACCAGCACACAGGCCAAGTCAAAACACTAACCAAACCCTATACACAAAGTCTGCCACAATACTAGGCCAAACCACAACCCTAACCCTAATCACAACCACTCCCACAACCCAAACCCTAACCATAACCACTCCCACAACCCTAATTGGGGGTTATGGTTAGGATTAGGGTTACAGGACAGGTTAGGGTCAGAAACACCAGAGGTCAAGCCTGGTTAGGGTTAGGAAAGGCCCAATGGACAGTCAACTAGGGCTGGACTTAGAAGAATTTTCGAAAATTCCCATTCATTTCAATGGAAAACACTTTGACCAATCATAACTCTTGAACGGAAGGTCGTAGAGCTTCCAAACCAAGATCCGCCTGCCCTAATATGGCCACGGGCAACACGCCAGTCTTGTCCCGACTCTCTACGACCTTCCGTTCCCGAGATACAGCCCATTTCCTGTCCAAAACGGATGTAGCTCCCGAACGGAAGGTCACACGACCCCAAAACCACCACCATTCGAACCGGGGTGTCCCAATTAGTCAGTACAGCCAATTTCACTTACCTGCAGTACCCAGAAGTACCAGAAAGGACTCACTTATAGGATCGGTCGAGGATCAGTCATGACCGATCGTGGTTATCATCCCTATACCTAGCGGAACCCTAACCCTAGCAGCCACAGACCAGCACACAGGCCAAGTCAAAACACTAACCAAACCCTATACACAAAGTCTGCCACAATACTAGGCCAAACCACAACCCTAACCCTAATCACAACCACTCCCACAACCCAAACCCTAACCATAACCACTCCCACAACCCTAATTGGGGGTTATGGTTAGGATTAGGGTTACAGGACAGGTTAGGGTCAGAAACACCAGAGGTCAAGCCTGGTTAGGGTTAGGAAAGGCCCAATGGACAGTCAACTAGGGCTGGACTTAGAAGAATTTTCGAAATTCCCATTCATTTCAATGGAAAACACTTTGACCAATCATAACTCTTGAACGGAAGGTCGTAGAGCTTCCAAACCAAGATCCGCCTGCCCTAATATGGCCACGGGCAACACGCCAGTCTTGTCCCCGACTCTCTACGACCTTCCGTTCCCGAGATACAGCCCATTTCCTGTCCAAAACGGATGTAGCTCCCGAACGGAAGGTCACACGACCCCAAAACCACCACCATTCGAACCGGGGTGTCCCAATTAGTCAGTACAGCCAATTTCACTTACCTGCAGTACCCAGAAGTACCAGAAAGGACTCACTTATAGGATCGGTCGAGGATCAGTCATGACCGATCGTGGTTATCATCCTATACCTAGCGGAACCCTAACCCTAGCAGCCACAGACCAGCACACAGGCCAAGTCAAAACACTAACCAAACCCTATACACAAAGTCTGCCACAATACTAGGCCAAACCACAACCCTAACCCTAATCACAACCACTCCCACAACCCAAACCCTAACCATAACCACTCCCACAACCCTAATTGGGGGTTATGGTTAGGATTAGGGTTACAGGACAGGTTAGGGTCAGAAACACCAGAGGTCAAGCCTGGTTAGGTTAGGAAAGGCCCAATGGACAGTCAACTAGGGCTGGACTTAGAAGAATTTTCGAAAATTCCCATTCATTTCAATGGAAAACACTTTGACCAATCATAACTCTTGAACGGAAGGTCGTAGAGCTTCCAAACCAAGATCCGCCTGCCCTAATATGGCCACGGGCAACACGCCAGTCTTGTCCCCGACTCTCTACGACCTTCCGTTCCCGAGATACAGCCCATTTCCTGTCCAAAACGGATGTAGCTCCCGAACGGAAGGTCACACGACCCCAAAACCACCACCATTCGAACCGGGGTGTCCAATTAGTCAGTACAGCCAATTTCACTTACCTGCAGTACCCAGAAGTACCAGAAAGGACTCACTTATAGGATCGGTCGAGGATCAGTCATGACCGATCGTGGTTATCATCCCTATACCTAGCGGAACCCTAACCCTAGCAGCCACAGACCAGCACACAGGCCAAGTCAAAACACTAACCAAACCCTATACACAAAGTCTGCCACAATACTAGGCCAAACCACAACCCTAACCTAATCACAACCACTCCCACAACCCAAACCCTAACCATAACCACTCCCACAACCCTAATTGGGGGTTATGGTTAGGATTAGGGTTACAGGACAGGTTAGGGTCAGAAACACCAGAGGTCAAGCCTGGTTAGGGTTAGGAAAGGCCCAATGGACAGTCAACTAGGGCTGGACTTAGAAGAATTTTCGAAAATTCCCATTCATTTCAATGGAAAACACTTTGACCAATCATAACTCTTGAACGGAAGGTCGTAGAGCTTCCAAACCAAGATCCGCCTGCCCTAATATGGCCACGGGCAACACGCCAGTCTTGTCCCGACTCTCTACGACCTTCCGTTCCCGAGATACAGCCCATTTCCTGTCCAAAACGGATGTAGCTCCCGAACGGAAGGTCACACGACCCCAAAACCACCACCATTCGAACCGGGGTGTCCCAATTAGTCAGTACAGCCAATTTCACTTACCTGCAGTACCCAGAAGTACCAGAAAGGACTCACTTATAGGATCGGTCGAGGATCAGTCATGACCGATCGTGGTTATCATCCCTATACCTAGCGGAACCCTAACCCTAGCAGCCACAGACCAGCACACAGGCCAAGTCAAAACACTAACCAAACCCTATACACAAAGTCTGCCACAATACTAGGCCAAACCACAACCCTAACCCTAATCACAACCACTCCCACAACCCAAACCCTAACCATAACCACTCCCACAACCCTAATTGGGGGTTATGGTTAGGATTAGGGTTACAGGACAGGTTAGGGTCAGAAACACCAGAGGTCAAGCCTGGTTAGGTTAGGAAAGGCCCAATGGACAGTCAACTAGGGCTGGACTTAGAAGAATTTTCGAAAATTCCCATTCATTTCAATGGAAAACACTTTGACCAATCATAACTCTTGAACGGAAGGTCGTAGAGCTTCCAAACCAAGATCCGCCTGCCCTAATATGGCCACGGGCAACACGCCAGTCTTGTCCCCGACTCTCTACGACCTTCCGTTCCGAGATACAGCCCATTTCCTGTCCAAAACGGATGTAGCTCCCGAACGAAGGTCACACGACCCCAAAACCACCACCATTCGAACCGGGGTGTCCCAATTAGTCAGTACAGCCAATTTCACTTACCTGCAGTACCCAGAAGTACCAGAAAGGACTCACTTATAGGATCGGTCGAGGATCAGTCATGACCGATCGTGGTTATCATCCCTATACCTAGCGGAACCCTAACCCTAGCAGCCACAGACCAGCACACAGGCCAAGTCAAAACACTAACCAAACCCTATACACAAAGTCTGCCACAATACTAGGCCAAACCACAACCCTAACCCTAATCACAACCACTCCACAACCCAAACCCTAACCATAACCACTCCCACAACCCTAATTGGGGGTTATGGTTAGGATTAGGGTTACAGGACAGGTTAGGGTCAGAAACACCAGAGGTCAAGCCTGGTTAGGGTTAGGAAAGGCCCAATGGACAGTCAACTAGGGCTGGACTTAGAAGAATTTTCGAAAATTCCCATTCATTTCAATGGAAAACACTTTGGACCAATCATAACTCTTGAACGGAAGGTCGTAGAGCTTCCAAACCAAGATCCGCCTGCCCTAATATGGCCACGGGCAACACGCCAGTCTTGTCCCCGACTCTCTACGACCTTCCGTTCCCGAGATACAGCCCATTTCCTGTCCAAAACGGATGTAGCTCCCGAACGGAAGGTCACACGACCCCAAAACCACCACCATTCGAACCGGGGTGTCCCAATTAGTCAGTACAGCCAATTTCACTTACCTGCAGTACCCAGAAGTACCAGAAAGGACTCACTTATAGGATCGGTCGAGGATCAGTCATGACCGATCGTGGTTATCATCCCTATACCTAGCGGAACCCTAACCCTAGCAGCCACAGACCAGCACACAGCCAAGTCAAAACACTAACCAAACCCTATACACAAAGTCTGCCACAATACTAGGCCAAACCACAACCCTAACCCTAATCACAACCACTCCCACAACCCAAACCCTAACCATAACCACTCCCACAACCCTAATTGGGGGTTATGGTTAGGATTAGGGTTACAGGACAGGTTAGGGTCAGAAACACCAGAGGTCAAGCCTGGTTAGGGTTAGGAAAGGCCCAATGGACAGTCAACTAGGGCTGGACTTAGAAGAATTTTCGAAAATTCCCATTCATTTCAATGGAAAACACTTTGACCAATCATAACTCTTGAACGGAAGGTCGTAGAGCTTCCAAACCAAGATCCGCCTGCCCTAATATGGCCACGGGCAACACGCCAGTCTTGTCCCCGACTCTCTACGACCTTCCGTTCCCGAGATACAGCCCATTTCCTGTCCAAAACGGATGTAGCTCCCGAACGGAAGGTCACACGACCCCAAAACCACCACCATTCGAACCGGGGTGTCCCAATTAGTCAGTACAGCCAATTTCACTTACCTGCAGTACCCAGAAGTACCAGAAAGGACTCACTTATAGGATCGGTCGAGGATCAGTCATGACCGATCGTGGTTATCATCCCTATACCTAGCGGAACCCTAACCCTAGCAGCCACAGACCAGCACACAGGCCAAGTCAAAACACTAACCAAACCCTATACACAAAGTCTGCCACAATACTAGGCCAAACCACAACCCCTAACCCTAATCACAACCACTCCCACAACCCAAACCCTAACCATAACCACTCCCACAACCCTAATTGGGGGTTATGGTTAGGATTAGGGTTACAGGACAGGTTAGGGTCAGAAACACCAGAGGTCAAGCCTGGTTAGGGTTAGGAAAGGCCCAATGGACAGTCAACTAGGGCTGGACTTAGAAGAATTTTCGAAAATTCCCATTCATTTCAATGGAAAACACTTTGACCAATCATAACTCTTGAACGGAAGGTCGTAGAGCTTCCAAACCAAGATCCGCCTGCCCTAATATGGCCACGGGCAACACGCCAGTCTTGTCCCCGACTCTCTACGACCTTCCGTTCCCGAGATACAGCCCATTTCCTGTCCAAAACGGATGTAGCTCCCGAACGGAAGGTCACACGACCCCAAACCACCACCATTCGAACCGGGGTGTCCCAATTAGTCAGTACAGCCAATTTCACTTACCTGCAGTACCCAGAAGTACCAGAAAGGACTCACTTATAGGATCGGTCGAGGATCAGTCATGACCGATCGTGGTTATCATCCCTATACCTAGCGGAACCCTAACCCTAGCAGCCACAGACCAGCACACAGGCCAAGTCAAAACACTAACCAAACCCTATACACAAAGTCTGCCACAATACTAGGCCAAACCACAACCCTAACCCTAATCACAACCACTCCCACAACCCAAACCCTAACCATAACCACTCCCACAACCCTAATTGGGGGTTATGGTTAGGATTAGGGTTACAGGACAGGTTAGGGTCAGAAACACCAGAGG
>JASCXZ010000073.1:0-38684 GCA_030340685.1 Protosalanx chinensis | reverse complement strand
ACGACCTTCCGTTCCAGAGTTATGATTGGTCAAAGTGTTTTCCATTGAAATGAATGGGAATTCCGAAAATTCTTCTAAGTCCAGCCCTAGTTGGTTGTCCATTGGCCCTTTCCTAACCCTAACCAGGCTTGACCTCTGGTGTTTCTGACCCTAACCTGTCCTGTAACCCTAATCCCTAACCCTAACCCAATTAGGGTTGTGGGAGTGGTTATGGTTAGGGTTTGGGTTGTGGGAGTGGTTGTGATTAGGGTTAGGGTTGTGGTTTGGCCTAGTATTGTGGCAGACTTTGTGTATAGGGTTTGGTTAGTGTTTTGACTTGGCCTGCGTGCTGGTCTGTGGCTGCTAGGGTTAGGGTTCCGCTAGGTATAGGGATGATAACCACGATCGGTCATGACTGATCCTCGACCGATCCTATAAGTGAGTCCTTTCTGGTACTTGTTGGTACTGCAGGTGGGTGAAATTGGCTGTACTGACTAATTGGGACACCCCGGTTCGAATGGTGGTGGTCTCGGGGTCGTGTGACCTTCCGTTCGGGAGCTACATCCGTTTTGGACAGGAAATGGGCTGTATCTCGGGAACGGAAGGTCGTAGAGAGTCGGGGACAAGACTGGCGTGTTGCCCGTGGCCATATTAGGGCAGGCGGATCTTGGTCCCGAATCTCTACGACCTTCCGTTCAGAGTTATGATTGGTCAAAGTGTTTTCCATTGAAATGAATGGGAATTTCCGAAAATTCTTCTAAGTCCAGCCCTAGTTGGTTGTCCATTGGCCCTTTCCTAACCCTAACCAGGCTTGACCTCTGGTGTTTCTGACCCTAAACCTGTCCTGTAACCCTAATCCTAACCCTAACCCAATTAGGGTTGTGGGAGTGGTTATGGTTAGGGTTTTGGTTGTGGGAGTGGTTGTGATTAGGGTTAGGGTTGTGGTTTTGGCCTAGTATTGTGGCAGACTTTGTGTATAGGGTTTGGTTAGTGTTTTGACTTGGCCTGCGTGCTGGTCTGTGGCTGCTAGGGTTAGGGTTCCGCTAGGTATAGGGATGATAACCACGATCGGTCATGACTGATCCTCGACCGATCCTATAAGTGAGTCCTTTCTGGTACTTGTTGGTACTGCAGGTGGGTGAAATTGGCTGTACTGACTAATTGGGACACCCCGGTTCGAATGGTGGTGGTCTCGGGGTCGTGTGACCTTCCGTTCGGGAGCTACATCCGTTTTGGACAGGAAATGGGCTGTATCTCGGAACGGAAGGTCGTAGAGAGTCGGGGACAAGACTGGCGTGTTGCCCGTGGCCATATTAGGGCAGGCGGATCTTGGTCCCGAATCTCTACGACCTTCCGTTCCAGAGTTATGATTGGTCAAAGTGTTTTCCATTGAAATGAATGGGAATTTCCGAAAATTCTTCTAAGTCCAGCCCTAGTTGGTTGTCCATTGGCCCTTTCCTAACCCTAACCAGGCTTGACCTCTGGTGTTTCTGACCCTCAACCTGTCCTGTAACCCTAATCCTAACCCTAACCCCAATTAGGGTTGTGGGAGTGGTTATGGTTAGGGTTTGGGTTGTGGGAGTGGTTGTGATTAGGGTTAGGGTTGTGGTTTGGCCTAGTATTGTGGCAGACTTTGTGTATAGGGTTTGGTTAGTGTTTTGACTTGGCCTGCGTGCTGGTCTGTGGCTGCTAGGGTTAGGGTTCCGCTAGGTATAAGGGATGATAACCACGATCGGTCATGACTGATCCTCGACCGATCCTATAAGTGAGTCCTTTCTGGTACTTGTTGGTACTGCAGGTGGGTGAAATTGGCTGTACTGACTAATTGGGACACCCCGGTTCGAATGGTGGTGGTCTCGGGGTCGTGTGACCTTCCGTTCGGGAGCTACATCCGTTTTGGACAGGAAATGGGCTGTATCTCGGGAACGGAAGGTCGTAGAGAGTCGGGGACAGACTGGCGTGTTGCCCGTGGCCATATTAGGGCAGGCGGATCTTGGTCCCGAATCTCTACGACCTTCCGTTCCAGAGTTATGATTGGTCAAAGTGTTTTCCATTGAAATGAATGGGAAATTTCCGAAAATTCTTCTAAGTCCAGCCCTAGTTGGTTGTCCATTGGCCCTTTCCTAACCCTAACCAGGCTTGACCTCTGGTGTTTCTGACCCTAACCTGTCCTGTAACCCTAATCCTAACCCTAACCCAATTAGGGTTGTGGGAGTGGTTATGGTTAGGGTTTGGGTTGTGGGAGTGGTTGTGATTAGGGTTAGGGTTGTGGTTTGGCCTAGTATTGTGGCAAGACTTTGTGTATAGGGTTTGGTTAGTGTTTATTGCACTTGGCCTGCGTGCTGGTCTGTGGCTGCTAGGGTTAGGGTTCCGCTAGGTATAGGGATGATAACCACGATCGGTCATGACTGATCCTCGACCGATCCTATAAGTGAGTCCTTTCTGGTACTTGTTGTACTTGCAGGTGGGTGAAATTGGCTGTACTGACTAATTGGGACACCCCGGTTCGAATGGTGGTGGTCTCGGGGTCGTGTGACCTTCCGTTCGGGAGCTACATCCGTTTTGGACAGGAAATGGGCTGTATCTCGGGAACGGAAGGTCGTAGAGAGTCGGGGACAAGACTGGCGTGTTGCCCGTGGCCATATTAGGGCAGGCGGATCTTGGTCCGAATCTCTACGACCTTCCGTTCCAGAGTTATGATTGGTCAAAGTGTTTTCCCATTGAAATGAATGGGAATTTCCGAAAATTCTTCTAAGTCCAGCCCTAGTTGGTTGTCCATTGGCCCTTTCCTAACCCTAACCAGGCTTGACCTCTGGTGTTTCTGACCCTAACCTGTCCTGTAACCCTAATCCTAACCCTAACCCAATTAGGGTTGTGGGAGTGGTTATGGTTAGGGTTTGGGTTGTGGGAGTGGTTGTGATTAGGGTTAGGGTTGTGGTTTGGCCTAGTATTGTGGCAGACTTTGTGTATAGGGTTTGGTTAGTGTTTTGACTTGGCCTGCGTGCTGGTCTGTGGCTGCTAGGGTTAGGGTTCCGCTAGGTATAGGGATGATAACCACGATCGGTCATGACTGATCCTCGACCGATCCTATAAGTGAGTCCTTTCTGGTACTTGTTGGTACTGCAGGTGGGTGAAATTGGCTGTACTGACTAATTGGGACACCCCGGTTCGAATGGTGGTGGTCTCGGGGTCGTGTGACCTTCCGTTCGGGAGCTACATCCGTTTTGGACAGGAAATGGGCTGTATCTCGGGAACGGAAGGTCGTAGAGAGTCGGGGACAAGACTGGCGTGTTGCCCGTGGCCATATTAGGGCAGGCGGATCTTGGTCCCGAATCCTCTACGACCTTCCGTTCCAGAGTTATGATTGGTCAAAGTGTTTTCCATTGAAATGAATGGGAATTTCCGAAAATTCTTCTAAGTCCAGCCCTAGTTGGTTGTCCATTGGCCCTTTCCTAACCCTAACCAGGCTTGACCTCTGGTGTTTCTGACCCTAACCTGTCCTGTAACCCTAATCCTAACCCTAACCCAATTAGGGTTGTGGGAGTGGTTATGGTTAGGGTTTGGGTTGTGGGAGTGGTTGTGATTAGGGTTAGGGTTGTGGTTTGGCCTAGTATTGTGGCAGACTTTGTGTATAGGGTTTGGTTAGTGTTTTGACTTGGCCTGCGTGCTGGTCTGTGGCTGCTAGGGTTAGGGTTCCGCTAGGTATAGGGATGATAACCACGATCGGTCATGACTGATCCTCGACCGATCCTATAAGTGAGTCCTTTCTGGTACTTGTTGGTACTGCAGGTGGGTGAAATTGGCTGTACTGACTAATTGGGACACCCCGGTTCGAATGGTGGTGGTCTCGGGGTCGTGTGACCTTCCGTTCGGGAGCTACATCCGTTTTGGACAGGAAATGGGCTGTATCTCGGAACGGAAGGTCGTAGAGAGTCGGGGACAAGACTGGCGTGTTGCCCGTGGCCATATTAGGGCAGGCGGATCTTGGTCCCGAATCTCTACGACCTTCCGTTCCAGAGTTATGATTGGTCAAAGTGTTTTCCATTGAAATGAATGGGAATTTCCGAAAATTCTTCTAAGTCCAGCCCTAGTTGGTTGTCCATTGGCCCTTTCCTAACCCTAACCAGGCTTGACCTCTGGTGTTTCTGACCCTAACCTGTCCTGTAACCCTAATCCTAACCCTAACCCAATTAGGGTTGTGGGAGTGGTTATGGTTAGGGTTTGGGTTGTGGGAGTGGTTGTGATTAGGGTTAGGGTTGTGGTTTGGCCTAGTATTGTGGCAGACTTTGTGTATAGGGTTTGGTTAGTGTTTTGACTTGGCCTGCGTGCTGGTCTGTGGCTGCTAGGGTTAGGGTTCCGCTAGGTATAGGGATGATAACCACGATCGGTCATGACTGATCCTCGACCGATCCTATAAGTGAGTCCTTTCTGGTACTTGTTGGTACTGCAGGTGGGTGAAATTGGCTGTACTGACTAATTGGGACACCCCGGTTCGAATGGTGGTGGTCTCGGGGTCGTGTGACCTTCCGTTCGGGAGCTACATCCGTTTTGGACAGGAAATGGGCTGTATCTCGGGAACGGAAGGTCGTAGAGAGTCGGGGACAAGACTGGCGTGTTGCCCGTGGCCATATTAGGGCAGGCGGATCTTGGTCCCGAATCTCTACGACCTTCCGTTCCAGAGTTATGATTGGTCAAAGTGTTTTCCATTGAAATGATTGGAATTTCCGAAAATTCTTCTAAGTCCAGCCCTAGTTGGTTGTCCATTGGCCCTTTCCTAACCCTAACCAGGCTTGACCTCTGGTGTTTCTGACCCTAACCTGTCCTGTAACCCTAATCTAACCCTAACCCAATTAGGGTTGTGGGAGTGGTTATGGTTAGGGTTTGGGTTGTGGGAGTGGTTGTGATTAGGGTTAGGGTTGTGGTTTGGCCTAGTATTGTGGCAGACTTTGTGTATAGGGTTTGGTTAGTGTTTTGACTTGGCCTGCGTGCTGGTCTGTGGCTGCTAGGGTTAGGGTTCCGCTAGGTATAGGGATGATAACCACGATCGGTCATGACTGATCCTCGACCGATCCTATAAGTGAGTCCTTTCTGGTACTTGTTGGTACTGCAGGTGGGTGAAATTGGCTGTACTGACTAATTGGGACACCCCGGTTCGAATGGTGGTGGTCTCGGGGTCGTGTGACCTTCCGTTCGGGAGCTACATCCGTTTTGGACAGGAAATGGGCTGTATCTCGGGAACGGAAGGTCGTAGAGAGTCGGGGACAAGACTGGCGTGTTGCCCGTGGCCATATTAGGGCAGGCGGATCTTGGTCCCGAATCTCTACGACCTTCCGTTCCAGAGTTATGATTGGTCAAAGTGTTTTCCATTGAAATGAATGGGAATTTCCGAAAATTCTTCTAAGTCCAGCCCTAGTTGGTTGTCCATTGGCCCTTTCCTAACCCTAACCAGGCTTGACCTCTGGTGTTTCTGACCCTAACCTGTCCTGTAACCCTAATCCTAACCCTAACCCAATTAGGGTTGTGGGAGTGGTTATGGTTAGGGTTTGGGTTGTGGGAGTGGTTGTGATTAGGGTTAGGGTTGTGGTTTGGCCTAGTATTGTGGCAGACTTTGTGTATAGGGTTTGGTTAGTGTTTTGACTTGGCCTGCGTGCTGGTCTGTGGCTGCTAGGGTTAGGGTTCCGCTAGGTATAGGGATGATAACCACGATCGGTCATGACTGATCCTCGACCGATCCTATAAGTGAGTCCTTTCTGGTACTTGTTGGTACTGCAGGTGGGTGAAATTGGCTGTACTGACTAATTGGGACACCCCGGTTCGAATGGTGGTGGTCTCGGGGTCGTGTGACCTTCCGTTCGGGAGCTACATCCGTTTTGGACAGGAAATGGGCTGTATCTCGGGAACGGAAGGTCGTAGAGAGTCGGGGACAAGACTGGCGTGTTGCCCGTGGCCATATTAGGGCAGGCGGATCTTGGTCCCGAATCTCTACGACCTTCCGTTCCAGAGTTATGATTGGTCAAAGTGTTTTCCATTGAAATGAATGGGAATTTCCGAAATTCTTCTAAGTCCAGCCCTAGTTGGTTGTCCATTGGCCCTTTCCTAACCCTAACCAGGCTTGACCTCTGGTGTTTCTGACCCTAACCTGTCCTGTAACCCTAATCCTAACCCTAACCCAATTAGGGTTGTGGGAGTGGTTATGGTTAGGGTTTGGGTTGTGGGAGTGGTTGTGATTAGGGTTAGGGTTGTGGTTTGGCCTAGTATTGTGGCAGACTTTGTGTATAGGGTTTGGTTAGTGTTTTGACTTGGCCTGCGTGCTGGTCTGTGGCTGCTAGGGTTAGGGTTCCGCTAGGTATAGGGATGATAACCACGATCGGTCATGACTGATCCTCGACCGATCCTATAAGTGAGTCCTTTCTGGTACTTGTTGGTACTGCAGGTGGGTGAAATTGGCTGTACTGACTAATTGGGACACCCCGGTTCGAATGGTGGTGGTCTCGGGGTCGTGTGACCTTCCGTTCGGGAGCTACATCCGTTTGGACAGGAAATGGGCTGTATCTCGGGAACGGAAGGTCGTAGAGAGTCGGGGACAAGACTGGCGTGTTGCCCGTGGCCATATTAGGGCATGCGGATCTTGGTCCCGAATCTCTACGACCTTCCGTTCCAGAGTTATGATTGGTCAAAGTGTTTTCCATTGAAATGAATGGGAATTTCCGAAATTCTTCTAAGTCCAGCCCTAGTTGGTTGTCCATTGGCCCTTTCCTAACCCTAACCAGGCTTGACCTCTGGTGTTTCTGACCCTAACCTGTCCTGTAACCCTAATCCTAACCCTAACCCAATTAGGGTTGTGGGAGTGGTTATGGTTAGGGTTTGGGTTGTGGGAGTGGTTGTGATTAGGGTTAGGGTTGTGGTTTGGCCTAGTATTGTGGCAGACTTTGTGTATAGGGTTTGGTTAGTGTTTTGACTTGGCCTGCGTGCTGGTCTGTGGCTGCTAGGGTTAGGGTTCCGCTAGGTATAGGGATGATAACCACGATCGGTCATGACTGATCCTCGACCGATCCTATAAGTGAGTCCTTTCTGGTACTTGTTGGTACTGCAGGTGGGTGAAATTGGCTGTACTGACTAATTGGGACACCCCGGTTCGAATGGTGGTGGTCTCGGGGTCGTGTGACCTTCCGTTCGGGAGCTACATCCGTTTTGGACAGGAAATGGGCTGTATCTCGGGAACGGAAGGTCGTAGAGAGTCGGGGACAAGACTGGCGTGTTGCCCGTGGCCATATTAGGGCAGGCGGATCTTGGTCCCGAATCTCTACGACCTTCCGTTCCAGAGTTATGATTGGTCAAAGTGTTTTCCATTGAAATGAATGGGAATTTCCGAAAATTCTTCTAAGTCCAGCCCTAGTTGGTTGTCCATTGGCCCTTTCCTAACCCTAACCAGGCTTGACCTCTGGTGTTTCTGACCCTAACCTGTCCTGTAACCCTAATCCTAACCCTAACCCAATTAGGGTTGTGGGAGTGGTTATGGTTAGGGTTTGGGTTGTGGGAGTGGTTGTGATTAGGGTTAGGGTTGTGGTTTGGCCTAGTATTGTGGCAGACTTTGTGTATAGGGTTTGGTTAGTGTTTTGACTTGGCCTGCGTGCTGGTCTGTGGCTGCTAGGGTTAGGGTTCCGCTAGGTATAGGGATGATAACCACGATCGGTCATGACTGATCCTCGACCGATCCTATAAGTGAGTCCTTTCTGGTACTTGTTGGTACTGCAGGTGGGTGAAATTGGCTGTACTGACTAATTGGGACACCCCGGTTCGAATGGTGGTGGTCTCGGGGTCGTGTGACCTTCCGTTCGGGAGCTACATCCGTTTTGGACAGGAAATGGGCTGTATCTCGGGAACGGAAGGTCGTAGAGAGTCGGGGACAAGACTGGCGTGTTGCCCGTGGCCCATATTAGGGCAGGCGGATCTTGGTCCCGAATCTCTACGACCTTCCGTTCCAGAGTTATGATTGGTCAAAGTGTTTTCCATTGAAATGAATGGGAATTTCCGAAAATTCTTCTAAGTCCAGCCCTAGTTGGTTGTCCATTGGCCCTTTCCTAACCCTAACCAGGCTTGACCTCTGGTGTTTCTGACCCTAACCTGTCCTGTAACCCTAATCCTAACCCTAACCCAATTAGGGTTGTGGGAGTGGTTATGGTTAGGGTTTGGGTTGTGGGAGTGGTTGTGATTAGGGTTAGGGTTGTGGTTTGGCCTAGTATTGTGGCAGACTTTGTGTATAGGGTTTGGTTAGTGTTTTGACTTGGCCTGCGTGCTGGTCTGTGGCTGCTAGGGTTAGGGTTCCGCTAGGTATAGGGATGATAACCACGATCGGTCATGACTGATCCTCGACCGATCCTATAAGTGAGTCCTTTCTGGTACTTGTTGGTACTGCAGGTGGGTGAAATTGGCTGTACTGACTAATTGGGACACCCCGGTTCGAATGGTGGTGGTCTCGGGTCGTGTGACCTTCCGTTCGGGAGCTACATCCGTTTTGGACAGGAAATGGGCTGTATCTCGGGAACGGAAGGTCGTAGAGAGTCGGGGACAAGACTGGCGTGTTGCCCGTGGCCATATTAGGGCAGGCGGATCTTGGTCCCGAATCTCTACGACCTTCCGTTCCAGAGTTATGATTGGTCAAAGTGTTTTCCATTGAAATGAATGGGAATTTTCCGAAAATTCTTCTAAGTCCAGCCCTAGTTGGTTGTCCATTGGCCCTTTCCTAACCCTAACCAGGCTTGACCTCTGGTGTTTCTGACCCTAACCTGTCCTGTAACCCTAATCCTAACCCTAACCCAATTAGGGTTGTGGGAGTGGTTATGGTTAGGGTTTGGGTTGTGGAGTGGTTGTGATTAGGGTTAGGGTTGTGGTTTGGCCTAGTATTGTGGCAGACTTTGTGTATAGGGTTTGGTTAGTGTTTTGACTTGGCCTGCGTGCTGGTCTGTGGCTGCTAGGGTTAGGGTTCCGCTAGGTATAGGGATGATAACCACGATCGGTCATGACTGATCCTCGACCGATCCTATAAGTGAGTCCTTTCTGGTACTTGTTGGTACTGCAGGTGGGTGAAATTGGCTGTACTGACTAATTGGGACACCCCGGTTCGAATGGTGGTGGTCTCGGGGTCGTGTGACCTTCCGTTCGGGAGCTACATCCGTTTTGGACAGGAAATGGGCTGTATCTCGGGAACGGAAGGTCGTAGAGAGTCGGGGACAAGACTGGCGTGTTGCCCGTGGCCATATTAGGGCAGGCGGATCTTGGTCCCGAATCTCTACGACCTTCCGTTCCAGAGTTATGATTGGTCAAAGTGTTTTCCATTGAAATGAATGGGAATTTCCGAAAATTCTTCTAAGTCCAGCCCTAGTTGGTTGTCCATTGGCCCTTTCCTAACCCTAACCAGGCTTGACCTCTGGTGTTTCTGACCCTAACCTGTCCTGTAACCCTAATCCTAACCCTAACCCAATTAGGGTTGTGGGAGTGGTTATGGTTAGGGTTTTGGGTTGTGGGAGTGGTTGTGATTAGGGTTAGGGTGTGGTTTGGCCTAGTATTGTGGCAGACTTTGTGTATAGGGTTTGGTTAGTGTTTTGACTTGGCCTGCGTGCTGGTCTGTGGCTGCTAGGGTTAGGGTTCCGCTAGGTATAGGGATGATAACCACGATCGGTCATGACTGATCCTCGACCGATCCTATAAGTGAGTCCTTTCTGGTACTTGTTGGTACTGCAGGTGGGTGAAATTGGCTGTACTGACTAATTGGGACACCCCGGTTCGAATGGTGGTGGTCTCGGGGTCGTGTGACCTTCCGTTCGGGAGCTACATCCGTTTTGGACAGGAAATGGGCTGTATCTCGGGAACGGAAGGTCGTAGAGAGTCGGGGACAAGACTGGCGTGTTGCCCGTGGCCATATTAGGGCAGGCGGATCTTGGTCCCCGAATCTCTACGACCTTCCGTTCCAGAGTTATGATTGGTCAAAGTGTTTTCCATTGAAATGAATTGGAATTTCCGAAAATTCTTCTAAGTCCAGCCCTAGTTGGTTGTCCATTGGCCCTTTCCTAACCCTAACCAGGCTTGACCTCTGGTGTTTCTGACCCTAACCTGTCCTGTAACCCTAATCCTAACCCTAACCCAATTAGGGTTGTGGGAGTGGTTATGGTTAGGGTTTGGGTTGTGGGAGTGGTTGTGATTAGGGTTAGGGTTGTGGTTTGGCCTAGTATTGTGGCAGACTTTGTGTATAGGGTTTGGTTAGTGTTTTGACTTGGCCTGCGTGCTGGTCTGTGGCTGCTAGGGTTAGGGTTCCGCTAGGTATAGGGATGATAACCACGATCGGTCATGACTGATCCTCGACCGATCCTATAAGTGAGTCCTTTCTGGTACTTGTTGGTACTGCAGGTGGGTGAAATTGGCTGTACTGACTAATTGGGACACCCCGGTTCGAATGGTGGTGGTCTCGGGGTCGTGTGACCTTCCGTTCGGGAGCTACATCCGTTTTGGACAGGAAATGGGCTGTATCTCGGGAACGGAAGGTCGTAGAGAGTCGGGGACAAGACTGGCGTGTTGCCCGTGGCCATATTAGGGCAGGCGGATCTTGGTCCCGAATCTCTACGACCTTCCGTTCCAGAGTTATGATTGGTCAAAGTGTTTTCCATTGAAATGAATGGGAATTTCCGAAAATTCTTCTAAGTCCAGCCCTAGTTGGTTGTCCATTGGCCCTTTCCTAACCCTAACCAGGCTTGACCTCTGGTGTTTCTGACCCTAACCTGTCCTGTAACCCTAATCCTAACCCTAACCCAATTAGGGTTGTGGGAGTGGTTATGGTTAGGGTTTGGGTTGTGGGAGTGGTTGTGATTAGGGTTAGGGTTGTGGTTTGGCCTAGTATTGTGGCAGACTTTGTGTATAGGGTTTGGTTAGTGTTTTGACTTGGCCTGCGTGCTGGTCTGTGGCTGCTAGGGTTAGGGTTCCGCTAGGTATAGGGATGATAACCACGATCGGTCATGACTGATCCTCGGACCGATCCTATAAGTGAGTCCTTTCTGGTACTTGTTGGTACTGCAGGTGGGTGAAATTGGCTGTACTGACTAATTGGGACACCCCGGTTCGAATGGTGGTGGTCTCGGGGTCGTGTGACCTTCCGTTCGGGAGCTACATCCGTTTTGGACAGGAAATGGGCTGTATCTCGGGAACGGAAGGTCGTAGAGAGTCGGGACAAGACTGGCGTGTTGCCCGTGGCCATATTAGGGCAGGCGGATCTTGGTCCCGAATCTCTACGACCTTCCGTTCCAGAGTTATGATTGGTCAAAGTGTTTTCCATTGAAATGAATGGGAATTTCCGAAAATTCTTCTAAGTCCAGCCCTAGTTGGTTGTCCATTGGCCCTTTCCTAACCCTAACCAGGCTTGACCTCTGGTGTTTCTGACCCTAACCTGTCCTGTAACCCTAATCCTAACCCTAACCCAATTAGGGTTGTGGGAGTGGTTATGGTTAGGGTTTGGGTTGTGGGAGTGGTTGTGATTAGGGTTAGGGTTGTGGTTTGGCCTAGTATTGTGGCAGACTTTGTGTATAGGGTTTGGTTAGTGTTTTGACTTGGCCTGCGTGCTGGTCTGTGGCTGCTAGGGTTAGGGTTCCGCTAGGTATAGGGATGATAACCACGATCGGTCATGACTGATCCTCGACCGATCCTATAAGTGAGTCCTTTCTGGTACTTGTTGGTACTGCAGGTGGGTGAAATTGGCTGTACTGACTAATTGGGACACCCCGGTTCGAATGGTGGTGGTCTCGGGGTCGTGTGACCTTCCGTTCGGGAGCTACATCCGTTTTGGACAGGAAATGGGCTGTATCTCGGGAACGGAAGGTCGTAGAGAGTCGGGGACAAGACTGGCGTGTTGCCCGTGGCCATATTAGGGCAGGCGGATCTTGGTCCCGAATCTCTACGACCTTCCGTTCCAGAGTTATGATTGGTCAAAGTGTTTTCCATTGAAATGAATGGGAATTTCCGAAAATTCTTCTAAGTCCAGCCCTAGTTGGTTGTCCATTGGCCCTTTCCTAACCCTAACCAGGCTTGACCTCTGGTGTTTCTGACCCTAACCTGTCCTGTAACCCTAATCCTAACCCTAACCCAATTAGGGTTGTGGGAGTGGTTATGGTTAGGGTTTGGGTTGTGGGAGTGGTTGTGATTAGGGTTAGGGTTGTGGTTTGGCCTAGTATTGTGGCAGACTTTGTGTATAGGGTTTGGTTAGTGTTTTGACTTGGCCTGCGTGCTGGTCTGTGGCTGCTAGGGTTAGGGTTCCGCTAGGTATAGGGATGATAACCACGATCGGTCATGACTGATCCTCGACCGATCCTATAAGTGAGTCCTTTCTGGTACTTGTTGGTACTGCAGGTGGGTGAAATTGGCTGTACTGACTAATTGGGACACCCCGGTTCGAATGGTGGTGGTCTCGGGGTCGTGTGACCTTCCGTTCGGGAGCTACATCCGTTTTGGACAGGAAATGGGCTGTATCTCGGGAACGGAAGGTCGTAGAGAGTCGGGGACAAGACTGGCGTGTTGCCCGTGGCCATATTAGGGCAGGCGGATCTTGGTCCCGATCTCTACGACCTTCCGTTCCAGAGTTATGATTGGTCAAAGTGTTTTCCATTGAAATGAATGGGAATTTCCGAAAATTCTTCTAAGTCCAGCCCTAGTTGGTTGTCCATTGGCCCTTTCCTAACCCTAACCAGGCTTGACCTCTGGTGTTTCTGACCCTAACCTGTCCCTGTAACCCTAATCCTAACCCTAACCCAATTAGGGTTGTGGGAGTGGTTATGGTTAGGGTTTGGGTTGTGGGAGTGGTTGTGATTAGGGTTAGGGTTGTGGTTTGGCCTAGTATTGTGGCAGACTTTGTGTATAGGGTTTGGTTAGTGTTTTGACTTGGCCTGCGTGCTGGTCTGTGGCTGCTAGGGTTAGGGTTCCGCTAGGTATAGGGATGATAACCACGATCGGTCATGACTGATCCTCGACCGATCCTATAAGTGAGTCCTTTCTGGTACTTGTTGGTACTGCAGGTGGGTGAAATTGGCTGTACTGACTAATTGGGACACCCCGGTTCGAATGGTGGTGGTCTCGGGGTCGTGTGACCTTCCGTTCGGGAGCTACATCCGTTTTGGACAGGAAATGGGCTGTATCTCGGAACGGAAGGTCGTAGAGAGTCGGGGACAAGACTGGCGTGTTGCCCGTGGCCATATTAGGTGCAGGCGGATCTTGGTCCCGAATCTCTACGACCTTCCGTTCCAGAGTTATGATTGGTCAAAGTGTTTTCCATTGAAATGAATGGGAATTTCCGAAAATTCTTCTAAGTCCAGCCCTAGTTGGTTGTCCATTGGCCCTTTCCTAACCCTAACCAGGCTTGACCTCTGGTGTTTCTGACCCTAACCTGTCCTGTAACCCTAATCCTAACCCTAACCCAATTAGGGTTGTGGGAGTGGTTATGGTTAGGGTTTGGGTTGTGGGAGTGGTTGTGATTAGGGTTAGGGTTGTGGTTTGGCCTAGTATTGTGGCAGACTTTGTGTATAGGGTTTGGTTAGTGTTTTGACTTGGCCTGCGTGCTGGTCTGTGGCTGCTAGGGTTAGGGTTCCGCTAGGTTATAGGGATGATAACCACGATCGGTCATGACTGATCCTCGACCGATCCTATAAGTGAGTCCTTTCTGGTACTTGTTGGTACTGCAGGTGGGTGAAATTGGCTGTACTGACTAATTGGACACCCCGGTTCGAATGGTGGTGGTCTCGGGGTCGTGTGACCTTCCGTTCGGGAGCTACATCCGTTTTGGACAGGAAATGGGCTGTATCTCGGGAACGGAAGGTCGTAGAGAGTCGGGGACAAGACTGGCGTGTTGCCCGTGGCCATATTAGGGCAGGCGGATCTTGGTCCCGAATCTCTACGACCTTCCGTTCCAGAGTTATGATTGGTCAAAGTGTTTTCCATTGAAATGAATGGGAATTTCCGAAAATTCTTCTAAGTCCAGCCCTAGTTGGTTGTCCATTGGCCCTTTCCTAACCCTAACCAGGCTTGACCTCTGGTGTTTCTGACCCTAACCTGTCCTGTAACCCCTAATCCTAACCCTAACCCAATTAGGGTTGTGGGAGTGGTTATGGTTAGGGTTTGGGTTTGTGGGAGTGGTTGTGATTAGGGTTAGGGTTGTGGTTTGGCCTAGTATTGTGGCAGACTTTGTGTATAGGGTTTGGTTAGTGTTTTGACTTGGCCTGCGTGCTGGTCTGTGGCTGCTAGGGTTAGGGTTCCGCTAGGTATAGGGATGATAACCACGATCGGTCATGACTGATCCTCGACCGATCCTATAAGTGAGTCCTTTCTGGTACTTGTTTGGTACTGCAGGGTGGGTGAAATTGGCTGTACTGACTAATTGGGACACCCCGGTTCGAATGGTGGTGGTCTCGGGGTCGTGTGACCTTCCGTTCGGGAGCTACATCCGTTTTGGACAGGAAATGGGCTGTATCTCGGGAACGGAAGGTCGTAGAGAGTCGGGGACAAGACTGGCGTGTTGCCCGTGGCCATATTAGGGCAGGCGGATCTTGGTCCCGAATCTCTACGACCTTCCGTTCCAGAGTTATGATTGGTCAAAGTGTTTTCCATTGAAATGAATGGGAATTTCCGAAAATTCTTCTAAGTCCAGCCCTAGTTGGTTGTCCATTGGCCCTTTCCTAACCCTAACCAGGCTTGACCTCTGGTGTTTCTGACCCTAACCTGTCCTGTAACCCTAATCCTAACCCTAACCCAATTAGGGTTGTGGGAGTGGTTATGGTTAGGGTTTGGGTTGTGGGAGTGGTTGTGATTAGGGTTAGGGTTGTGGTTTGGCCTAGTATTGTGGCAGACTTTGTGTATAGGGTTTGGTTAGTGTTTTGACTTGGCCTGCGTGCTGGTCTGTGGCTGCTAGGGTTAGGGTTCCGCTAGGTATAGGGATGATAACCACGATCGGTCATGACTGATCCTCGACCGATCCTATAAGTGAGTCCTTTCTCGGTACTTGTTGGTACTGCAGGTGGGTGAAATTGGCTGTACTGACTAATTGGGACACCCCGGTTCGAATGGTGGTGGTCTCGGGGTCGTGTGACCTTCCGTTCGGGAGCTACATCCGTTTTGGACAGGAAATGGGCTGTATCTCGGGAACGGAAGGTCGTAGAGAGTCGGGGACAAGACTGGCGTGTTGCCCGTGGCCATATTAGGGCAGGCGGATCTTGGTCCCGAATCTCTACGACCTTCCGTTCCAGAGTTATGATTGGTCAAAGTGTTTTCCATTGAAATGAATGGGAATTTCCGAAAATTCTTCTAAGTCCAGCCCTAGTTGGTTGTCCATTGGCCCTTTCCTAACCCTAACCAGGCTTGACCTCTGGTGTTTCTGACCCTAACCTGTCCTGTAACCCTAATCCTAACCCTAACCCAATTAGGGTTGTGGGAGTGGTTATGGTTAGGGTTTGGGTTGTGGGAGTGGTTGTGATTAGGGTTAGGGTTGTGGTTTGGCCTAGTATTGTGGCAGACTTTGTGTATAGGGTTTGGTTAGTGTTTTGACTTGGCCTGCGTGCTGGTCTGTGGCTGCTAGGGTTAGGGTTCCGCTAGGTATAGGGATGATAACCACGATCGGTCATGACTGATCCTCGACCGATCCTATAAGTGAGTCCTTTCTGGTACTTGTTGGTACTGCAGGTGGGTGAAATTGGCTGTACTGACTAATTGGGACACCCCGGTTCGAATGGTGGTGGTCTCGGGGTCGTGTGACCTTCCGTTCGGGAGCTACATCCGTTTTGGACAGGAAATGGGCTGTATCTCGGGAACGGAAGGTCGTAGAGAGTCGGGGACAAGACTGGCGTGTTGCCCGTGGCCATATTAGGGCAGGCGGATCTTGGTCCCGAATCTCTACGACCTTCCGTTCCAGAGTTATGATTGGTCAAAGTGTTTTCCATTGAAATGAATGGGAATTTCCGAAAATTCTTCTAAGTCCAGCCCTAGTTGGTTGTCCATTGGCCCTTTCCTAACCCTAACCAGGCTTGACCTCTGGTGTTTCTGACCCTAACCTGTCCTGTAACCCTAATCCTAACCCTAACCCAATTAGGGTTGTGGGAGTGGTTATGGTTAGGGTTTGGGTTGTGGGAGTGGTTGTGATTAGGGTTAGGGTTGTGGTTTGGCCTAGTATTGTGGCAGACTTTGTGTATAGGGTTTGGTTAGTGTTTTGACTTGGCCTGCGTGCTGGTCTGTGGCTGCTAGGGTTAGGGTTCCGCTAGGTATAGGGATGATAACCACGATCGGTCATGACTGATCCTCGACCGATCCTATAAGTGAGTCCTTTCTGGTACTTGTTGGTACTGCAGGTGGGTGAAATTGGCTGTACTGACTAATTGGGACACCCCGGTTCGAATGGTGGTGGTCTCGGGGTCGTGTGACCTTCCGTTCGGGAGCTACATCCGTTTTGGACAGGAAATGGGCTGTATCTCGGGAACGGAAGGTCGTAGAGAGTCGGGGACAAGACTGGCGTGTTGCCCGTGGCCATATTAGGGCAGGCGGATCTTGGTCCCGAATCTCTACGACCTTCCGTTCCAGAGTTATGATTGGTCAAAGTGTTTTCCATTGAAATGAATGGGAATTTTCCGAAAATTCTTCTAAGTCCAGCCCTAGTTGGTTGTCCATTGGCCCTTTCCTAACCCTAACCAGGCTTGACCTCTGGTGTTTCTGACCCTAACCTGTCCTGTAACCCTAATCCTAACCCTAACCCAATTAGGGTTGTGGGAGTGGTTATGGTTAGGGTTTGGGTTGTGGGAGTGGTTGTGATTAGGGTTAGGGTTGTGGTTTGGCCTAGTATTGTGGCAGACTTTGTGTATAGGGTTTGGTTAGTGTTTTGACTTGGCCTGCGTGCTGGTCTGTGGCTGCTAGGGTTAGGGTTCCGCTAGGTATAGGGATGATAACCACGATCGGTCATGACTGATCCTCGACCGATCCTATAAGTGAGTCCTTTCTGGTACTTGTTGGTACTGCAGGTGGGTGAAATTGGCTGTACTGACTAATTGGGACACCCCGGTTCGAATGGTGGTGGTCTCGGGGTCGTGTGACCTTCCGTTCGGGAGCTACATCCGTTTTGGACAGGAAATGGGCTGTATCTCGGGAACGGAAGGTCGTAGAGAGTCGGGGACAAGACTGGCGTGTTGCCCGTGGCCATATTAGGGCAGGCGGATCTTGGTCCCGAATCTCTACGACCTTCCGTTCCAGAGTTATGATTGGTCAAAGTGTTTTCCATTGAAATGAATGGGAATTTCCGAAAATTCTTCTAAGTCCAGCCCTAGTTGGTTGTCCATTGGCCCTTTCCTAACCCTAACCAGGCTTGACCTCTGGTGTTTCTGACCCTAACCTGTCCTGTAACCCTAATCCTAACCCTAACCCAATTAGGGTTGTGGGAGTGGTTATGGTTAGGGTTTGGGTTGTGGGAGTGGTTGTGATTAGGGTTAGGGTTGTGGTTTGGCCTAGTATTGTGGCAGACTTTGTGTATAGGGTTTGGTTAGTGTTTTGACTTGGCCTGCGTGCTGGTCTGTGGCTGCTAGGGTTAGGGTTCCGCTAGGTATAGGGATGATAACCACGATCGGTCATGACTGATCCTCGACCGATCCTATAAGTGAGTCCTTTCTGGTACTTGTTGGTACTGCAGGTGGGTGAAATTGGCTGTACTGACTAATTGGGACACCCCGGTTCGAATGGTGGTGGTCTCGGGGTCGTGTGACCTTCCGTTCGGGAGCTACATCCGTTTTGGACAGGAAATGGGCTGTATCTCGGGAACGGAAGGTCGTAGAGAGTCGGGGACAAGACTGGCGTGTTGCCCGTGGCCATATTAGGGCAGGCGGATCTTGGTCCCGAATCTCTACGACCTTCCGTTCCAGAGTTATGATTGGTCAAAGTGTTTTCCATTGAAATGAATGGGAATTCCGAAAATTCTTCTAAGTCCAGCCCTAGTTGGTTGTCCATTGGCCCTTTCCTAACCCTAACCAGGCTTGACCTCTGGTGTTTCTGACCCTAACCTGTCCTGTAACCCTAATCCTAACCCTAACCCAATTAGGGTTGTGGGAGTGGTTATGGTTAGGGTTTGGGTTGTGGGAGTGGTTGTGATTAGGGTTAGGGTTGTGGTTTGGCCTAGTATTGTGGCAGACTTTGTGTATAGGGTTTGGTTAGTGTTTTGACTTGGCCTGCGTGCTGGTCTGTGGCTGCTAGGGTTAGGGTTCCGCTAGGTATAGGGATGATAACCACGATCGGTCATGACTGATCCTCGACCGATCCTATAAGTGAGTCCTTTCTGGTACTTGTTGGTACTGCAGGTGGGTGAAATTGGCTGTACTGACTAATTGGGACACCCCGGTTCGAATGGTGGTGGTCTCGGGGTCGTGTGACCTTCCGTTCGGGAGCTACATCCGTTTTGGACAGGAAATGGGCTGTATCTCGGGAACGGAAGGTCGTAGAGAGTCGGGGACAAGACTGGCGTGTTGCCCGTGGCCATATTAGGGCAGGCGGATCTTGGTCCCGAATCTCTACGACCTTCCGTTCCAGAGTTATGATTGGTCAAAGTGTTTTCCATTGAAATGAATGGGAATTTCCGAAAATTCTTCTAAGTCCAGCCCTAGTTGGTTGTCCATTGGCCCTTTCCTAACCCTAACCAGGCTTGACCTCTGGTGTTTCTGACCCTAACCTGTCCTGTAACCCTAATCCTAACCCTAACCCAATTAGGGTTGTGGGAGTGGTTATGGTTAGGGTTTGGGTTGTGGGAGTGGTTGTGATTAGGGTTAGGGTTGTGGTTTGGCCTAGTATTGTGGCAGACTTTGTGTATAGGGTTTGGTTAGTGTTTTGACTTGGCCTGCGTGCTGGTCTGTGGCTGCTAGGGTTAGGGTTCCGCTAGGTATAGGGATGATAACCACGATCGGTCATGACTGATCCTCGACCGATCCTATAAGTGAGTCCTTTCTGGTACTTGTTGGTACTGCAGGTGGGTGAAATTGGCTGTACTGACTAATTGGGACACCCCGGTTCGAATGGTGGTGGTCTCGGGGTCGTGTGACCTTCCGTTCGGGAGCTACATCCGTTTTGGACAGGAAATGGGCTGTATCTCGGGAACGGAAGGTCGTAGAGAGTCGGGGACAAGACTGGCGTGTTGCCCGTGGCCATATTAGGGCAGGCGGATCTTGGTCCCGAATCTCTACGACCTTCCGTTCCAGAGTTATGATTGGTCAAAGTGTTTTCCATTGAAATGAATGGGAATTTCCGAAAATTCTTCTAAGTCCAGCCCTAGTTGGTTGTCCATTGGCCCTTTCCTAACCCTAACCAGGCTTGACCTCTGGTGTTTCTGACCCTAACCTGTCCTGTAACCCTAATCCTAACCCTAACCCAATTAGGGTTGTGGGAGTGGTTATGGTTAGGGTTTGGGTTGTGGGAGTGGTTGTGATTAGGGTTAGGGTTGTGGTTTGGCCTAGTATTGTGGCAGACTTTGTGTATAGGGTTTGGTTAGTGTTTTGACTTGGCCTGCGTGCTGGTCTGTGGCTGCTAGGGTTAGGGTTCCGCTAGGTATAGGGATGATAACCACGATCTGGTCATGACTGATCCTCGACCGATCCTATAAGTGAGTCCTTTCTGGTACTTGTTGGTACTGCAGGTGGGTAATTGGCTGTACTGACTAATTGGGACACCCCGGTTCGAATGGTGGTGGTCTCGGGGTCGTGTGACCTTCCGTTCGGGAGCTACATCCGTTTTGGACAGGAAATGGGCTGTATCTCGGGAACGGAAGGTCGTAGAGAGTCGGGGACAAGACTGGCGTGTTGCCCGTGGCCATATTAGGGCAGGCGGATCTTGGTCCCGAATCTCTACGACCTTCCGTTCCAGAGTTATGATTGGTCAAAGTGTTTTCCATTGAAATGAATGGGAATTTCCGAAAATTCTTCTAAGTCCAGCCCTAGTTGGTTGTCCATTGGCCCTTTCCTAACCCTAACCAGGCTTGACCTCTGGTGTTTCTGACCCTAACCTGTCCTGTAACCCTAATCCTAACCCTAACCCAATTAGGGTTGTGGGAGTGGTTATGGTTAGGGTTTGGGTTGTGGGAGTGGTTGTGATTAGGGTTAGGGTTGTGGTTTGGCCTCGTATTGTGGCAGACTTTGTGTATAGGGTTTGGTTAGTGTTTTGACTTGGCCTGCGTGCTGGTCTGTGGCTGCTAGGGTTAGGGTTCCGCTAGGTATAGGGATGATAACCACGATCGGTCATGACTGATCCTCGACCGATCCTATAAGTGAGTCCTTTCTGGTACTTGTTGGTACTGCAGGTGGGTGAAATTGGCTGTACTGACTAATTGGGACACCCCGGTTCGAATGGTGGTGGTCTCGGGGTCGTGTGACCTTCCGTTCGGGAGCTACATCCGTTTTGGACAGGAAATGGGCTGTATCTCGGGAACGGAAGGTCGTAGAGAGTCGGGGACAAGACTGGCGTGTTGCCCGTGGCCATATTAGGGCAGGCGGATCTTGGTCCCGAATCTCTACGACCTTCCGTTCCAGAGTTATGATTGGTCAAAGTGTTTTCCATTGAAATGAATGGGAATTTCCGAAAATTCTTCTAAGTCCAGCCCTAGTTGGTTGTCCATTGGCCCTTTCCTAACCCTAACCAGGCTTGACCTCTGGTGTTTCTGACCCTAACCTGTCCTGTAACCCTAATCCTAACCCTAACCCAATTAGGGTTGTGGGAGTGGTTATGGTTAGGGTTTGGGTTGTGGGAGTGGTTGTGATTAGGGTTAGGGTTGTGGTTTGGCCTAGTATTGTGGCAGACTTTGTGTATAGGGTTTGGTTAGTGTTTTGACTTGGCCCTGCGTGCTGGTCTGTGGCTGCTAGGGTTAGGGTTCCGCTAGGTATAGGGATGATAACCACGATCGGTCATGACTGATCCTCGACCGATCCTATAAGTGAGTCCTTTCTGGTACTTGTTGGTACTGCAGGTGGGTGAAATTGGCTGTACTGACTAATTGGGACACCCCGGTTCGAATGGTGGTGGTCTCGGGGTCGTGTGACCTTCCGTTCGGGAGCTACATCCGTTTTGGACAGGAAATGGGCTGTATCTCGGGAACGGAAGGTCGTAGAGAGTCGGGGACAAGACTGGCGTGTTGCCCGTGGCCATATTAGGGCAGGCGGATCTTGGTCCCGAATCTCTACGACCTTCCGTTCCAGAGTTATGATTGGTCAAAGTGTTTTCCATTGAAATGAATGGGAATTTCCGAAAATTCTTCTAAGTCCAGCCCTAGTTGGTTGTCCATTGGCCCTTTCCTAACCCTAACCAGGCTTGACCTCTGGTGTTTCTGACCCTAACCTGTCCTGTAACCCTAATCCTAACCCTAACCCAATTAGGGTTGTGGGAGTGGTTATGGTTAGGGTTTGGGTTGTGGGAGTGGTTGTGATTAGGGTTAGGGTTGTGGTTTGGCCTAGTATTGTGGCAGACTTTGTGTATAGGGTTTTGGTTAGTGTTTTGACTTGGCCTGCGTGCTGGTCTGTGGCTGCTAGGGTTAGGGTTCCGCTAGGTATAGGGATGATAACCACGATCGGTCATGACTGATCCTCGACCGATCTATAAGTGAGTCCTTTCTGGTACTTGTTGGTACTGCAGGTGGGTGAAATTGGCTGTACTGACTAATTGGGACACCCCGGTTCGAATGGTGGTGGTCTCGGGGTCGTGTGACCTTCCGTTCGGGAGCTACATCCGTTTTGGACAGGAAATGGGCTGTATCTCGGGAACGGAAGGTCGTAGAGAGTCGGGGACAAGACTGGCGTGTTGCCGTGGCCATATTAGGGCAGGCGGATCTTGGTCCCGAATCTCTACGACCTTCCGTTCCAGAGTTATGATTGGTCAAAGTGTTTTCCATTGAAATGAATGGGAATTCCGAAAATTCTTCTAAGTCCAGCCCTAGTTGGTTGTCCATTGGCCCTTTCCTAACCCTAACCAGGCTTGACCTCTGGTGTTTCTGACCCTAACCTGTCCTGTAACCCTAATCCTAACCCTAACCCAATTAGGGTTGTGGGAGTGGTTATGGTTAGGGTTTGGGTTGTGGGAGTGGTTGTGATTAGGGTTAGGGTTGTGGTTTGGCCTAGTATTGTGGCAGACTTTGTGTATAGGGTTTGGTTAGTGTTTTGACTTGGCCTGCGTGCTGGTCTGTGGCTGCTAGGGTTAGGGTTCCGCTAGGTATAGGGATGATAACCACGATCGGTCATGACTGATCCTCGACCGATCCTATAAGTGAGTCCTTTCTGGTACTTGTTGGTACTGCAGGTGGGTGAAATTGGCTGTACTGACTAATTGGGACACCCCGGTTCGAATGGTGGTGGTCTCGGGGTCGTGTGACCTTCCGTTCGGGAGCTACATCCGTTTTGGACAGGAAATGGGCTGTATCTCGGGAACGGAAGGTCGTAGAGAGTCGGGGACAAGACTGGCGTGTTGCCCGTGGCCATATTAGGGCAGGCGGATCTTGGTCCCGAATCTCTACGACCTTCCGTTCCAGAGTTATGATTGGTCAAAGTGTTTTCCATTGAAATGAATGGGAATTTCCGAAAATTCTTCTAAGTCCAGCCCTAGTTGGTTGTCCATTGGCCCTTTCCTAACCCTAACCAGGCTTGACCTCTGGTGTTTCTGACCCTAACCTGTCCTGTAACCCTAATCCTAACCCTAACCCAATTAGGGTTGTGGGAGTGGTTATGGTTAGGGTTTGGGTTGTGGAGTGGTTGTGATTAGGGTTAGGGTTGTGGTTTGGCCTAGTATTGTGGCAGACTTTGTGTATAGGGTTTGGTTAGTGTTTTGACTTGGCCTGCGTGCTGGTCTGTGGCTGCTAGGGTTAGGGTTCCGCTAGGTATAGGGATGATAACCACGATCGGTCATGACTGATCCTCGACCGATCCTATAAGTGAGTCCTTTCTCGGTACTTGTTGGTACTGCAGGTGGGTGAAATTGGCTGTACTGACTAATTGGGACACCCCGGTTCGAATGGTGGTGGTCTCGGGGTCGTGTGACCTTCCGTTCGGGAGCTACATCCGTGTTTTGGACAGGAAATGGGCTGTATCTCGGGAACGGAAGGTCGTAGAGAGTCGGGGACAAGACTGGCGTGTTGCCCGTGGCCATATTAGGGCAGGCGGATCTTGGTCCCGAATCTCTACGACCTTCCGTTTCCAGAGTTATGATTGGTCAAAGTGTTTTCCATTGAAATGAATGGGAATTTCCGAAAATTCTTCTAAGTCCAGCCCTAGTTGGTTGTCCATTGGCCCCTTTCCTAACCCTAACCAGGCTTGACCTCTGGTGTTTCTGACCCTAACCTGTCCTGTAAACCCTAATCCTAACCCTAACCCAATTAGGGTTGTGGGAGTGGTTATGGTTAGGGTTTGGGTTGTGGGAGTGGTTGTGATTAGGGTTAGGGTTGTGTGGTTGGCCTAGTATTGTGGCAGACTTTGTGTATAGGGTTTGGTTAGTGTTTTGACTTGGCCTGCGTGCTGGTCTGTGGCTGCTAGGGTTAGGGTTCCGCTAGGTATAGGGATGATAACCACGATCGGTCATGACTGAATCCTCGACCGATCCTATAAGTGAGTCCTTTCTGGTACTTGTTGGTACTGCAGGTGGGTGAAATTGGCCTGTACTGACGACTATTGGGACACCCCGGTTCGAATGGTGGTGGTCTCGGGGTCGTGTGACCTTCCGTTCGGGAGCTACATCCGTTTTGGACAGGAAATGGGCTGTATCTCGGGACGGAAGGGTCGTAGAGAGTCGGGGACAAGACTGGCGTGTTGCCCGTGGCCATATTAGGGCAGGCGGATCTTGGTCCCGAATCTCTACGACCTTCCGTTCCAGAGTTATGATTGGTCAAAGTGTTTTCCATTGAAATGAATGGGAATTTTCCGAAAATTCTTCTAAGTCCAGCCCTAGTTGGTTGTCCATTGGCCCTTTCCTAACCCTAACCAGGCTTGACCTCTGGTGTTTCTGACCCTAACCTGTCCTGTAACCCTAATCCTAACCCTAACCCAATTAGGGTTGTGGGTTATGGTTAGGGTTTGGGTTGTGGGAGTGGTTGTGATTAGGGTTAGGGTTGTGGTTTGGCCTAGTATTGTGGCAGACTTTGTGTATAGGGTTTGGTTAGTGTTTTGACTTGGCCTGCGTGCTGGTCTGTGGCTGCTAGGGTTAGGGTTCCGCTAGGTATAGGGATGATAACCACGATCGGTCATGACTGATCCTCGACCGATCCTATAAGTGAGTCCTTTCTGGTACTTGTTGGTACTGCAGGTGGGTGAAATTGGCTGTACTGACTAATTGGGACACCCCGGTTCGAATGGTGGTGGTCTCGGGGTCGTGTGACCTTCCGTTCGGGAGCTACATCCGTTTTGGACAGGAAATGGGCTGTATCTCGGGAACGGAAGGTCGTAGAGAGTCGGGGACAAGACTGGCGTGTTGCCCGTGGCCATATTAGGGCAGGCGGATCTTGGTCCCGAATCTCTACGACCTTCCGTTCCATGAGTTATGATTTGGTCAAAGTGTTTTCCCATTGAAATGAATGGGAATTTTCCGAAAATTCTTCTAAGTCCAGCCCTAGTTGGTTGTCCATTGGCCCTTTCCTAACCCTAACCAGGCTTGACCTCTGGTGTTTCTGACCCTAACCTGTCCTGTAACCCTAATCCTAACCCTAACCCAATTAGGGTTGTGGGAGTGGTTATGGTTAGGTTTGGGTGGGAGTGGTTGTGATTAGGGTTAGGGTTGTGGTTTGGCCTAGTATTGTGGCAGACTTTGTGTATAGGGTTTGGTTAGTGTTTTGACTTGGCCTGCGTGCTGGTCTGTGGCTGCTAGGGTTAGGGTTCCGCTAGGTATAGGGATGATAACCACGATCGGTCATGACTGATCCTCGACCGATCCTATAAGTGAGTCCTTTCTGGTACTTGTTGGTACTGCAGGTGGGTGAAATTGGCTGTACTGACTAATTGGGACACCCCGGTTCGAATGGTGGTGGTCTCGGGGTCGTGTGACCTTCCGTTCGGGAGCTACATCCGTTTTGGACAGGAAATGGGCTGTATCTCGGGAACGGAAGGTCGTAGAGAGTCGGGGACAAGACTGGCGTGTTGCCCGTGGCCATATTAGGGCAGGCGGATCTTGGTCCCGAATCTCTACGACCTTCCGTTCCAGAGTTATGATTGGTCAAAGTGTTTTCCATTGAAATGAATGGGAATTTCCGAAAATTCTTCTAAGTCCAGCCCTAGTTGGTTGTCCATTGGCCCTTTCCTAACCCTAACCAGGCTTGACCTCTGGTGTTTCTGACCCTAACCTGTCCTGTAACCCTAATCCTAACCCTAACCCAATTAGGGTTGTGGGAGTGGTTATGGTTAGGGTTTGGGTTGTGGGAGTGGTTGTGATTAGGGTTAGGGTTGTGGTTTGGCCTAGTATTGTGGCAGACTTTGTGTATAGGGTTTGGTTAGTGTTTTGACTTGGCCCTGCGTGCTGGTCTGTGGCTGCTAGGGTTAGGGTTCCGCTAGGTATAGGGATGATAACCACGATCGGTCATGACTGATCCTCGACCGATCCTATAAGTGAGTCCTTTCTGGTACTTGTTTGTACTGCAGGTGGTGAAATTGGCTGTACTGACTAATTGGGACACCCCGGTTCGAATGGTGGTGGTCTCGGGGTCGTGTGACCTTCCGTTCGGGAGCTACATCCGTTTTGGACAGGAAATGGGCTGTATCTCGGGAACGGAAGGTCGTAGAGAGTCGGGGACAAGACTGGCGTGTTGCCCGTGGCCATATTAGGGCAGGCGGATCTTGGTCCCGAATCTCTACGACCTTCCGTTCCAGAGTTATGATTGGTCAAAGTGTTTTCCATTGAAATGAATGGGAATTTCCGAAAATTCTTCTAAGTCCAGCCCTAGTTGGTTGTCCATTGGCCCTTTCCTAACCCTAACCAGGCTTGACCTCTGGTGTTTCTGACCCTAACCTGTCCTGTAACCCTAATCCTAACCCTAACCCAATTAGGGTTGTGGGAGTGGTTATGGTTAGGGTTTGGTTGTGGGAGTGGTTGTGATTAGGGTTAGGGTTGTGGTTTGGCCTAGTATTGTGGCAGACTTTGTGTATAGGGTTTGGTTAGTGTTTTGACTTGGCCTGCGTGCTGGTCTGTGGCTGCTAGGGTTAGGGTTCCGCTAGGTATAGGGATGATAACCACGATCGGTCATGACTGATCCTCGACCGATCCTATAAGTGAGTCCTTTCTGGTACTTGTTGGTACTGCAGGTGGGTGAAATTGGCTGTACTGACTAATTGGGACACCCCGGTTCGAATGGTGGGGGTCTCGGGGTCGTGTGACCTTCCGTTCGGGAGCTACATCCGTTTTGGACAGGAAATGGGCTGTATCTCGGAACGGAAGGTCGTAGAGAGTCGGGGACAAGACTGGCGTGTTGCCCGTGGCCATATTAGGGCAGGCGGATCTTGGTCCCGAATCTCTACGACCTTCCGTTCCAGAGTTATGATTGGTCAAAGTGTTTTCCATTGAAATGAATGGGAATTTCCGAAAATTCTTCTAAGTCCAGCCCTAGTTGGTTGTCCATTGGCCCTTTCCTAACCCTAACCAGGCTTGACCTCTGGTGTTTTCTGACCCTAACCTGTCCTGTAACCCTAATCCTAACCCTAACCCAATTAGGGTTGTGGGAGTGGTTATGGTTAGGGTTTGGGTTGTGGGAGTGGTTGTGATTAGGGTTAGGGTTGTGGTTTGGCCTAGTATTGTGGCAGACTTTGTGTATAGGGTTTGGTTAGTGTTTTGACTTGGCCTGCGTGCTGGTCTGTGGCTGCTAGGGTTAGGGTTCCGCTAGGTATAGGGATGATAACCACGATCGGTCATGACTGATCCTCGACCGATCCTATAAGTGAGTCCTTTCTGGTACTTGTTGGTACTGCAGGTGGGTGAAATTGGCTGTACTGACTAATTGGGACACCCCGGTTCGAATGGTGGTGGTCTCGGGGTCGTGTGACCTTCCGTTCGGGAGCTACATCCGTTTTGGACAGGAAATGGGCTGTATCTCGGGAACGGAAGGTCGTAGAGAGTCGGGGACAAGACTGGCGTGTTGCCCGTGGCCATATTAGGGCAGGCGGATCTTGGTCCCGAATCTCTACGACCTTCCGTTCCAGAGTTATGATTGGTCAAAGTGTTTTCCATTGAAATGAATGGGAATTTCCGAAAATTCTTCTAAGTCCAGCCCTAGTTGGTTGTCCATTGGCCCTTTCCTAACCCTAACCAGGCTTGACCTCTGGTGTTTCTGACCCTAACCTGTCCTGTAACCCTAATCCTAACCCTAACCCAATTAGGGTTGTGGGAGTGGTTATGGTTAGGGTTTGGGTTGTGGGAGTGGTTGTGATTAGGGTTAGGGTTGTGGTTTGGCCTAGTATTGTGGCAGACTTTGTGTATAGGGTTTGGTTAGTGTTTTGACTTGGCCTGCGTGCTGGTCTGTGGCTGCTAGGGTTAGGGGTTCCGCTAGGTATAGGGATGATAACCACGATCGGTCATGACTGATCCTCGACCGATCCTATAAGTGAGTCCTTTCTGGTACTTGTTGGTACTGCAGGTGGGTGAAATTGGCTGTACTGACTAATTGGGACACCCCGGTTCGAATGGTGGTGGTCTCGGGGTCGTGTGACCTTCCGTTCGGGAGCTACATCCGTTTTGGACAGGAAATGGGCTGTATCTCGGGAACGGAAGGTCGTAGAGAGTCGGGGACAAGACTGGCGTGTTGCCCGTGGCCATATTAGGGCAGGCGGATCTTGGTCCCGAATCTCTACGACCTTCCGTTCCAGAGTTATGATTGGTCAAAGTGTTTTCCATTGAAATGAATGGGAATTTCCGAAAATTCTTCTAAGTCCAGCCCTAGTTGGTTGTCCATTGGCCCTTTCCTAACCCTAACCAGGCTTGACCTCTGGTGTTTCTGACCCTAACCTGTCCTGTAACCCTAATCCTAACCCTAACCCAATTAGGGTTGTGGGAGTGGTTATGGTTAGGGTTTGGGTTGTGGGAGTGGTTGTGATTAGGGTTAGGGTTGTGGTTTGGCCTAGTATTGTGGCAGACTTTGTGTATAGGGTTTGGTTAGTGTTTTGACTTGGCCTGCGTGCTGGTCTGTGGCTGCTAGGGTTAGGGTTCCGCTAGGTATAGGGATGATAACCACGATCGGTCATGACTGATCCTCGACCGATCCTATAAGTGAGTCCTTTCTGGTACTTGTTGGTACTGCAGGTGGGTGAAATTGGCTGTACTGACTAATTGGGACACCCCGGTTCGAATGGTGGTGGTCTCGGGGTCGTGTGACCTTCCGTTCGGGAGCTACATCCGTTTTGGACAGGAAATGGGCTGTATCTCGGGAACGGAAGGTCGTAGAGAGTCGGGGACAAGACTGGCGTGTTGCCCGTGGCCATATTAGGGCAGGCGGATCTTGGTCCCGAATCTCTACGACCTTCCGTTCCAGAGTTATGATTGGTCAAAGTGTTTTCCATTGAAATGAATGGGAATTTCCGAAAATTCTTCTAAGTCCAGCCCTAGTTGGTTGTCCATTGGCCCTTTCCTAACCCTAACCAGGCTTGACCTCTGGTGTTTCTGACCCTAACCTGTCCTGTAACCCTAATCCTAACCCTAACCCAATTAGGGTTGTGGGAGTGGTTATGGTTAGGGTTTGGGTTGTGGGAGTGGTTGTGATTAGGGTTAGGGTTGTGGTTTGGCCTAGTATTGTGGCAGACTTTGTGTATAGGGTTTGGTTAGTGTTTTGACTTGGCCTGCGTGCTGGTCTGTGGCTGCTAGGGTTAGGGTTCCGCTAGGTATAGGGATGATAACCACGATCGGTCATGACTGATCCTCGACCGATCCTATAAGTGAGTCCTTTCTGGTACTTGTTGGTACTGCAGGTGGGTGAAATTGGCTGTACTGACTAATTGGGACACCCCGGTTCGAATGGTGGTGGTCTCGGGGTCGTGTGACCTTCCGTTCGGGAGCTACATCCGTTTTGGACAGGAAATGGGCTGTATCTCGGGAACGGAAGGTCGTAGAGAGTCGGGGACAAGACTGGCGTGTTGCCCGTGGCCATATTAGGGCAGGCGGATCTTGGTCCCGAATCTCTACGACCTTCCGTTCCAGAGTTATGATTGGTCAAAGTGTTTTCCATTGAAATGAATGGGAATTTCCGAAAATTCTTCTAAGTCCAGCCCTAGTTGGTTGTCCATTGGCCCTTTCCTAACCCTAACCAGGCTTGACCTCTGGTGTTTCTGACCCTAACCTGTCCTGTAACCCTAATCCTAACCCTAACCCAATTAGGGTTGTGGGAGTGGTTATGGTTAGGGTTTGGGTTGTGGGAGTGGTTGTGATTAGGGTTAGGGTTGTGGTTTGGCCTAGTATTGTGGCAGACTTTGTGTATAGGGTTTGGTTAGTGTTTTGACTTGGCCTGCGTGCTGGTCTGTGGCTGCTAGGGTTAGGGTTCCGCTAGGTATAGGGATGATAACCACGATCGGTCATGACTGATCCTCGACCGATCCTATAAGTGAGTCCTTTCTGGTACTTGTTGGTACTGCAGGTGGGTGAAATTGGCTGTACTGACTAATTGGGACACCCCGGTTCGAATGGTGGTGGTCTCGGGGTCGTGTGACCTTCCGTTCGGGAGCTACATCCGTTTTGGACAGGAAATGGGCTGTATCTCGGGAACGGAAGGTCGTAGAGAGTCGGGGACAAGACTGGCGTGTTGCCCGTGGCCATATTAGGGCAGGCGGATCTTGGTCCCGAATCTCTACGACCTTCCGTTCCAGAGTTATGATTGGTCAAAGTGTTTTCCATTGAAATGAATGGGAATTTCCGAAAATTCTTCTAAGTCCAGCCCTAGTTGGTTGTCCATTGGCCCTTTCCTAACCCTAACCAGGCTTGACCTCTGGTGTTTCTGACCCTAACCTGTCCTGTAACCCTAATCCTAACCCTAACCCAATTAGGGTTGTGGGAGTGGTTATGGTTAGGGTTTGGGTTGTGGGAGTGGTTGTGATTAGGGTTAGGGTTGTGGTTTGGCCTAGTATTGTGGCAGACTTTGTGTATAGGGTTTGGTTAGTGTTTTTGACTTGGCCTGCGTGCTGGTCTGTGGCTGCTAGGGTTAGGGTTCCGCTAGGTATAGGGATGATAACCACGATCGGTCATGACTGATCCTCGACCGATCCTATAAGTGAGTCCTTTCTGGTACTTGTTGGTACTGCAGGTGGGTGAAATTGGCTGTACTGACTAATTGGGACACCCCGGTTCGAATGGTGGTGGTCTCGGGTCGTGTGACCTTCCGTTCGGGAGCTACATCCGTTTTGGACAGGAAATGGGCTGTATCTCGGGAACGGAAGGTCGTAGAGAGTCGGGGACAAGACTGGCGTGTTGCCCGTGGCCATATTAGGGCAGGCGGATCTTGGTCCCGAATCTCTACGACCTTCCGTTCCAGAGTTATGATTGGTCAAAGTGTTTTCCATTGAAATGAATGGGAATTTCCGAAAATTCTTCTAAGTCCAGCCCTAGTTGGTTGTCCATTGGCCCTTTCCTAACCCTAACCAGGCTTGACCTCTGGTGTTTCTGACCCTAACCTGTCCTGTAACCCTAATCCTAACCCTAACCCAATTAGGGTTGTGGGAGTGGTTATGGTTAGGGTTTGGGTTGTGGGAGTGGTTGTGATTAGGGTTAGGGTTGTGGTTTGGCCTAGTATTGTGGCAGACTTTGTGTATAGGGTTTGGTTAGTGTTTTGACTTGGCCTGCGTGCTGGTCTGTGGCTGCTAGGGTTAGGGTTCCGCTAGGTATAGGGATGATAACCACGATCGGTCATGACTGATCCTCGACCGATCCTATAAGTGAGTCCTTTCTGGTACTTGTTGGTACTGCAGGTGGGTGAAATTGGCTGTACTGACTAATTGGGACACCCCGGTTCGAATGGTGGTGGTCTCGGGGTCGTGTGACCTTCCGTTCGGGAGCTACATCCGTTTTGGACAGGAAATGGGCTGTATCTCGGGAACGGAAGGTCGTAGAGAGTCGGGGACAAGACTGGCGTGTTGCCCGTGGCCATATTAGGGCAGGCGGATCTTGGTCCCGAATCTCTACGACCTTCCGTTCCAGAGTTATGATTGGTCAAAGTGTTTTCCATTGAAATGAATGGGAATTTCCGAAAATTCTTCTAAGTCCAGCCCTAGTTGGTTGTCCATTGGCCCTTTCCTAACCCTAACCAGGCTTGACCTCTGGTGTTTCTGACCCTAACCTGTCCTGTAACCCTAATCCTAACCCTAACCCAATTAGGGTTGTGGGAGTGGTTATGGTTAGGGTTTGGGTTGTGGGAGTGGTTGTGATTAGGGTTAGGGTTGTGGTTTGGCCTAGTATTGTGGCAGACTTTGTGTATAGGGTTTGGTTAGTGTTTTGACTTGGCCTGCGTGCTGGTCTGTGGCTGCTAGGGTTAGGGTTCCGCTAGGTATAGGGATGATAACCACGATCGGTCATGACTGATCCTCGACCGATCCTATAAGTGAGTCCTTTCTGGTACTTGTTGGTACTGCAGGTGGGTGAAATTGGCTGTACTGACTAATTGGGACACCCCGGTTCGAATGGTGGTGGTCTCGGGGTCGTGTGACCTTCCGTTCGGGAGCTACATCCGTTTTGGACAGGAAATGGGCTGTATCTCGGGAACGGAAGGTCGTAGAGAGTCGGGGACAAGACTGGCGTGTTGCCCGTGGCCATATTAGGGCAGGCGGATCTTGGTCCCGAATCTCTACGACCTTCCGTTCCAGAGTTATGATTGGTCAAAGTGTTTTCCATTGAAATGAATGGGAATTTCCGAAAATTCTTCTAAGTCCAGCCCTAGTTGGTTGTCCATTGGCCCTTTCCTAACCCTAACCAGGCTTGACCTCTGGTGTTTCTGACCCTAACCTGTCCTGTAACCCTAATCCTAACCCTAACCCAATTAGGGGTTGTGGGAGTGGTTATGGTTAGGGTTTGGGTTGTGGGAGTGGTTGTGATTAGGGTTAGGGTTGTGGTTTGGCCTAGTATTGTGGCAGACTTTGTGTATAGGGTTTGGTTAGTGTTTTGACTTGGCCTGCGTGCTGGTCTGTGGCTGCTAGGGTTAGGGTTCCGCTAGGTATAGGGATGATAACCACGATCGGTCATGACTGATCCTCGACCGATCCTATAAGTGAGTCCTTTCTGGTACTTGTTGGTACTGCAGGTGGGTGAAATTGGCTGTACTGACTAATTGGGACACCCCGGTTCGAATGGTGGTGGTCTCGGGGTCGTGTGACCTTCCGTTCGGGAGCTACATCCGTTTTGGACAGGAAATGGGCTGTATCTCGGGAACGGAAGGTCGTAGAGAGTCGGGGACAAGACTGGCGTGTTGCCCGTGGCCATATTAGGGCAGGCGGATCTTGGTCCCGAATCTCTACGACCTTCCGTTCCAGAGTTATGATTGGTCAAAGTGTTTTCCATTGAAATGAATGGGAATTTCCGAAAATTCTTCTAAGTCCAGCCCTAGTTGGTTGTCCATTGGCCCTTTCCTAACCCTAACCAGGCTTGACCTCTGGTGTTTCTGACCCTAACCTGTCCTGTAACCCTAATCCTAACCCTAACCCAATTAGGGTTGTGGGAGTGGTTATGGTTAGGGTTTGGGTTGTGGGAGTGGTTGTGATTAGGGTTAGGGTTGTGGTTTGGCCTAGTATTGTGGCAGACTTTGTGTATAGGGTTTGGTTAGTGTTTTGACTTGGCCTGCGTGCTGGTCTGTGGCTGCTAGGGTTAGGGTTCCGCTAGGTATAGGGATGATAACCACGATCGGTCATGACTGATCCTCGACCGATCCTATAAGTGAGTCCTTTCTGGTACTTGTTGGTACTGCAGGTGGGTGAAATTGGCTGTACTGACTAATTGGGACACCCCGGTTCGAATGGTGGTGGTCTCGGGTCGTGTGACCTTCCGTTCGGGAGCTACATCCGTTTTGGACAGGAAATGGGCTGTATCTCGGGAACGGAAGGTCGTAGAGAGTCGGGGACAAGACTGGCGTGTTGCCCGTGGCCATATTAGGGGCAGGCGGATCTTGGTCCCGAATCTCTACGACCTTCCGTTCCAGAGTTATGATTGGTCAAAGTGTTTTCCATTGAAATGAATGGGAATTTCCGAAAATTCTTCTAAGTCCAGCCCTAGTTGGTTGTCCATTGGCCCTTTCCTAACCCTAACCAGGCTTGACCTCTGGTGTTTCTGACCCTAACCTGTCCTGTAACCCTAATCCTAACCCTAACCCAATTAGGGTTGTGGGAGTGGTTATGGTTAGGGTTTGGGTTGTGGGAGTGGTTGTGATTAGGGTTAGGGTTGTGGTTTGGCCTAGTATTGTGGCAGACTTTGTGTATAGGGTTTGGTTAGTGTTTTGACTTGGCCTGCGTGCTGGTCTGTGGCTGCTAGGGTTAGGGTTCCGCTAGGTATAGGGATGATAACCACGATCGGTCATGACTGATCCTCGACCGATCCTATAAGTGAGTCCTTTCTGGTACTTGTTGGTACTGCAGGTGGGTGAAATTGGCTGTACTGACTAATTGGGACACCCCGGTTCGAATGGTGGTGGTCTCGGGGTCGTGTGACCTTCCGTTCGGGAGCTACATCCGTTTTGGACAGGAAATGGGCTGTATCTCGGGAACGGAAGGTCGTAGAGAGTCGGGGACAAGACTGGCGTGTTGCCCGTGGCCATATTAGGGCAGGCGGATCTTGGTCCCGAATCTCTACGACCTTCCGTTCCAGAGTTATGATTGGTCAAAGTGTTTTCCATTGAAATGAATGGGAATTTCCGAAAATTCTTCTAAGTCCAGCCCTAGTTGGTTGTCCATTGGCCCTTTCCTAACCCTAACCAGGCTTGACCTCTGGTGTTTCTGACCCTAACCTGTCCTGTAACCCTAATCCTAACCCTAACCCAATTAGGGTTGTGGGAGTGGTTATGGTTAGGGTTTGGGTTGTGGGAGTGGTTGTGATTAGGGTTAGGGTTGTGGTTTGGCCTAGTATTGTGGCAGACTTTGTGTATAGGGTTTGGTTAGTGTTTTGACTTGGCCTGCGTGCTGGTCTGTGGCTGCTAGGGTTAGGGTTCCGCTAGGTATAGGGATGATAACCACGATCGGTCATGACTGATCCTCGACCGATCCTATAAGTGAGTCCTTTCTGGTACTTGTTGGTACTGCAGGTGGGTGAAATTGGCTGTACTGACTAATTGGGACACCCCGGTTCGAATGGTGGTGGTCTCGGGGTCGTGTGACCTTCCGTTCGGGAGCTACATCCGTTTTGGACAGGAAATGGGCTGTATCTCGGGAACGGAAGGTCGTAGAGAGTCGGGGACAAGACTGGCGTGTTGCCCGTGGCCATATTAGGGCAGGCGGATCTTGGTCCCGAATCTCTACGACCTTCCGTTCCAGAGTTATGATTGGTCAAAGTGTTTTCCATTGAAATGAATGGAATTTCCGAAAATTCTTCTAAGTCCAGCCCTAGTTGGTTGTCCATTGGCCCTTTCCTAACCCTAACCAGGCTTGACCTCTGGTGTTTCTGACCCTAACCTGTCCTGTAACCCTAATCCTAACCCTAACCCAATTAGGGTTGTGGGAGTGGTTATGGTTAGGGTTTGGGTTGTGGGAGTGGTTGTGATTAGGGTTAGGGTTGTGGTTTGGCCTAGTATTCGTGGCAGACTTTGTGTATAGGGTTTGGTTAGTGTTTTGACTTGGCCTGCGTGCTGGTCTGTGGCTGCTAGGGTTAGGGTTCCGCTAGGTATAGGGATGATAACCACGATCGGTCATGACTGATCCTCGACCGATCCTATAAGTGAGTCCTTTCTGGTACTTGTTGGTACTGCAGGTGGGTGAAATTGGCTGTACTGACTAATTGGGACACCCCGGTTCGAATGGTGGTGGTCTCGGGGTCGTGTGACCTTCCGTTCGGGAGCTACATCCGTTTTGGACAGGAAATGGGCTGTATCTCGGGAACGGAAGGTCGTAGAGAGTCGGGGACAAGACTGGCGTGTTGCCCGTGGCCATATTAGGGCAGGCGGATCTTGGTCCCGAATCTCTACGACCTTCCGTTCCAGAGTTATGATTGGTCAAAGTGTTTTCCATTGAAATGAATGGGAATTTCCGAAAATTCTTCTAAGTCCAGCCCTAGTTGGTTGTCCATTGGCCCTTTCCTAACCCTAACCAGGCTTGACCTCTGGTGTTTCTGACCCTAACCTGTCCTGTAACCCTAATCCTAACCCTAACCCAATTAGGGTTGTGGGAGTGGTTATGGTTAGGGTTTGGGTTGTGGGAGTGGTTGTGATTAGGGTTAGGGTTGTGGTTTGGCCTAGTATTGTGGCAGACTTTGTGTATAGGGTTTGGTTAGTGTTTTGACTTGGCCTGCGTGCTGGTCTGTGGCTGCTAGGGTTAGGGTTCCGCTAGGTATAGGATGATAACCACGATCGGTCATGACTGATCCTCGACCGATCCTATAAGTGAGTCCTTTCTGGTACTTGTTGGTACTGCAGGTGGGTGAAATTGGCTGTACTGACTAATTGGGACACCCCGGTTCGAATGGTGGTGGTCTCGGGGTCGTGTGACCTTCCGTTCGGGAGCTACATCCGTTTTGGACAGGAAATGGGCTGTATCTCGGGAACGGAAGGTCGTAGAGAGTCGGGGACAAGACTGGCGTGTTGCCCGTGGCCATATTAGGGCAGGCGGATCTTGGTCCCGAATCTCTACGACCTTCCGTTCCAGAGTTATGATTGGTCAAAGTGTTTTCCATTGAAATGAATGGGAATTTCCGAAAATTCTTCTAAGTCCAGCCCTAGTTGGTTGTCCATTGGCCCTTTCCTAACCCTAACCAGGCTTGACCTCTGGTGTTTCTGACCCTAACCTGTCCTGTAACCCTAATCCTAACCCTAACCCAATTAGGGTTGTGGGAGTGGTTATGGTTAGGGTTTGGGTTGTGGGAGTGGTTGTGATTAGGGTTAGGGTTGTGGTTTGGCCTAGTATTGTGGCAGACTTTGTGTATAGGGTTTGGTTAGTGTTTTGACTTGGCCTGCGTGCTGGTCTGTGGCTGCTAGGGTTAGGGTTCCGCTAGGTATAGGGATGATAACCACGATCGGTCATGACTGATCCTCGACCGATCCTATAAGTGAGTCCTTTCTGGTACTTGTTGGTACTGCAGGTGGGTGAAATTGGCTGTACTGACTAATTGGGACACCCCGGTTCGAATGGTGGTGGTCTCGGGGTCGTGTGACCTTCCGTTCGGGAGCTACATCCGTTTTGGACAGGAAATGGGCTGTATCTCGGGAACGGAAGGTCGTAGAGAGTCGGGGACAAGACTGGCGTGTTGCCCGTGGCCATATTAGGGCAGGCGGATCTTGGTCCCGAATCTCTACGACCTTCCGTTCCAGAGTTATGATTGGTCAAAGTGTTTTCCATTGAAATGAATGGGAATTTCCGAAAATTCTTCTAAGTCCAGCCCTAGTTGGTTGTCCATTGGCCCTTTCCTAACCCCTAACCAGGCTTGACCTCTGGTGTTTCTGACCCTAACCTGTCCTGTAACCCTAATCCTAACCCTAACCCAATTAGGGTTGTGGGAGTGGTTATGGTTAGGGTTTGGGTTGTGGGAGTGGTTGTGATTAGGGTTAGGGTTGTGGTTTGGCCTAGTATTGTGGCAGACTTTGTGTATAGGGTTTGGTTAGTGTTTTGACTTGGCCTGCGTGCTGGTCTGTGGCTGCTAGGGTTAGGGTTCCGCTAGGTATAGGGATGATAACCACGATCGGTCATGACTGATCCTCGACCGATCCTATAAGTGAGTCCTTTCTGGTACTTGTTGGTACTGCAGGTGGGTGAAATGGCTGTACTGACTAATTGGGACACCCCGGTTCGAATGGTGGTGGTCTCGGGGTCGTGTGACCTTCCGTTCGGGAGCTACATCCGTTTTGGACAGGAAATGGGCTGTATCTCGGGAACGGAAGGTCGTAGAGAGTCGGGGACAAGACTGGCGTGTTGCCCGTGGCCATATTAGGGCAGGCGGATCTTGGTCCCGAATCTCTACGACCTTCCGTTCCAGAGTTATGATTGGTCAAAGTGTTTTCCATTGAAATGAATGGGAATTTCCGAAAATTCTTCTAAGTCCAGCCCTAGTTGGTTGTCCATTGGCCCTTTCCTAACCCTAACCAGGCTTGACCTCTGGTGTTTCTGACCCTAACCTGTCCTGTAACCCTAATCCTAACCCTAACCCAATTAGGGTTGTGGGAGTGGTTATGGTTAGGGTTTGGGTTGTGGGAGTGGTTGTGATTAGGGTTAGGGTTGTGGTTTGGCCTAGTATTGTGGCAGACTTTGTGTATAGGGTTTGGTTAGTGTTTTGACTTGGCCTGCGTGCTGGTCTGTGGCTGCTAGGGTTAGGGTTCCGCTAGGTATAGGGATGATAACCACGATCGGTCATGACTGATCCTCGACCGATCCTATAAGTGAGTCCTTTCTGGTACTTGTTGGTACTGCAGGTGGGTGAAATTGGCTGTACTGACTAATTGGGACACCCCGGTTCGAATGGTGGTGGTCTCGGGTCGTGTGACCTTCCGTTCGGGAGCTACATCCGTTTTGGACAGGAAATGGGCTGTATCTCGGGAACGGAAGGTCGTAGAGAGTCGGGGACAAGACTGGCGTGTTGCCCGTGGCCATATTAGGGCAGGCGGATCTTGGTCCCGAATCTCTACGACCTTCCGTTCCAGAGTTATGATTGGTCAAAGTGTTTTCCATTGAAATGAATGGGAATTTCCGAAAATTCTTCTAAGTCCAGCCCTAGTTGGTTGTCCATTGGCCCTTTCCTAACCCTAACCAGGCTTGACCTCTGGTGTTTTCTGACCCTAACCTGTCCTGTAACCCTAATCCTAACCCTAACCCAATTAGGGTTGTGGGAGTGGTTATGGTTAGGGTTTGGGTTGTGGGAGTGGTTGTGATTAGGGTTAGGGTTGTGGTTTGGCCTAGTATTGTGGCAGACTTTGTGTATAGGGTTTGGTTAGTGTTTTGACTTGGCCTGCGTGCTGGTCTGTGGCTGCTAGGGTTAGGGTTCCGCTAGGTATAGGGATGATAACCACGATCGGTCATGACTGATCCTCGACCGATCCTATAAGTGAGTCCTTTCTGGTACTTGTTGGTACTGCAGGTGGGTGAAATTGGCTGTACTGACTAATTGGGACACCCCGGTTCGAATGGTGGTGGTCTCGGGGTCGTGTGACCTTCCGTTCGGGAGCTACATCCGTTTTGGACAGGAAATGGGCTGTATCTCGGAACGGAAGGTCGTAGAGAGTCGGGGACAAGACTGGCGTGTTGCCCGTGGCCATATTAGGGCAGGCGGATCTTGGTCCCGAATCTCTACGACCTTCCGTTCCAGAGTTATGATTGGTCAAAGTGTTTTCCATTGAAATGAATGGGAATTTCCGAAAATTCTTCTAAGTCCAGCCCTAGTTGGTTGTCCATTGGCCCTTTCCTAACCCTAACCAGGCTTGACCTCTGGTGTTTCTGACCCTAACCTGTCCTGTAACCCTAATCCTAACCTAACCCAATTAGGGTTGTGGGAGTGGTTATGGTTAGGGTTTGGGTTGTGGGAGTGGTTGTGATTAGGGTTAGGGTTGTGGTTGGCCTAGTATTGTG
>JASCXZ010000072.1:0-36393 GCA_030340685.1 Protosalanx chinensis | reverse complement strand
CCCTAACCCTAACCCTAACCCTAACCCTAACCCTAACCCTAACCCTAACCCTAACCCTAACCCTAACCCTAACCCTAACCCTAACCCTAACCCTAACCCTAACCCTAACCCTAACCCTAACCCTAACCCTAACCCTAACCCTAACCCTAACCCTAACCCTAACCCTAACCCTAACCCTAACCCTAACCCTAACCCTAACCCTAACCCTAACCCTAACCCTAACCCTAACCCTAACCCTAACCCTAACCCTAACCCTAACCCTAACCCTAACCCTAACCCTAACCCTAACCCTAACCCTAACCCTAACCCTAACCCTAACCCTAACCCTAACCCTAACCCTAACCCTAACCCTAACCCTAACCCTAACCCTAACCCTAACCCTAACCCTAACCCTAACCCTAACCCTAACCCTAACCCTAACCCTAACCCTAACCCTAACCCTAACCCTAACCCTAACCCTAACCCTAACCCTAACCCTAACCCTAACCCTAACCCTAACCCTAACCCTAACCCTAACCCTAACCCTAACCCTAACCCTAACCCTAACCCTAACCCTAACCCTAACCCTAACCCTAACCCTAACCCTAACCCTAACCCTAACCCTAACCCTAACCCTAACCCTAACCCTAACCCTAACCCTAACCCTAACCCTAACCCTAACCCTAACCCTAACCCTAACCCTAACCCTAACCCTAACCCTAACCCTAACCCTAACCCTAACCCTAACCCTAACCCTAACCCTAACCCTAACCCTAACCCTAACCCTAACCCTAACCCTAACCCTAACCCTAACCCTAACCCTAACCCTAACCCTAACCCTAACCCTAACCCTAACCCTAACCCTAACCCTAACCCTAACCCTAACCCTAACCCTAACCCTAACCCTAACCCTAACCCTAACCCTAACCCTAACCCTAACCCTAACCCTAACCCTAACCCTAACCCTAACCCTAACCCTAACCCTAACCCTAACCCTAACCCTAACCCTAACCCTAACCCTAACCCTAACCCTAACCCTAACCCTAACCCTAACCCTAACCCTAACCCTAACCCTAACCCTAACCCTAACCCTAACCCTAACCCTAACCCTAACCCTAACCCTAACCCTAACCCTAACCCTAACCCTAACCCTAACCCTAACCCTAACCCTAACCCTAACCCTAACCCTAACCCTAACCCTAACCCTAACCCTAACCCTAACCCTAACCCTAACCCTAACCCTAACCCTAACCCTAACCCTAACCCTAACCCTAACCCTAACCCTAACCCTAACCCTAACCCTAACCCTAACCCTAACCCTAACCCTAACCCTAACCCTAACCCTAACCCTAACCCTAACCCTAACCCTAACCCTAACCCTAACCCTAACCCTAACCCTAACCCTAACCCTAACCCTAACCCTAACCCTAACCCTAACCCTAACCCTAACCCTAACCCTAACCCTAACCCTAACCCTAACCCTAACCCTAACCCTAACCCTAACCCTAACCCTAACCCTAACCCTAACCCTAACCCTAACCCTAACCCTAACCCTAACCCTAACCCTAACCCTAACCCTAACCCTAACCCTAACCCTAACCCTAACCCTAACCCTAACCCTAACCCTAACCCTAACCCTAACCCTAACCCTAACCCTAACCCTAACCCTAACCCTAACCCTAACCCTAACCCTAACCCTAACCCTAACCCTAACCCTAACCCTAACCCTAACCCTAACCCTAACCCTAACCCTAACCCTAACCCTAACCCTAACCCTAACCCTAACCCTAACCCTAACCCTAACCCTAACCCTAACCCTAACCCTAACCCTAACCCTAACCCTAACCCTAACCCTAACCCTAACCCTAACCCTAACCCTAACCCTAACCCTAACCCTAACCCTAACCCTAACCCTAACCCTAACCCTAACCCTAACCCTAACCCTAACCCTAACCCTAACCCTAACCCTAACCCTAACCCTAACCCTAACCCTAACCCTAACCCTAACCCTAACCCTAACCCTAACCCTAACCCTAACCCTAACCCTAACCCTAACCCTAACCCTAACCCTAACCCTAACCCTAACCCTAACCCTAACCCTAACCCTAACCCTAACCCTAACCCTAACCCTAACCCTAACCCTAACCCTAACCCTAACCCTAACCCTAACCCTAACCCTAACCCTAACCCTAACCCTAACCCTAACCCTAACCCTAACCCTAACCCTAACCCTAACCCTAACCCTAACCCTAACCCTAACCCTAACCCTAACCCTAACCCTAACCCTAACCCTAACCCTAACCCTAACCCTAACCCTAACCCTAACCCTAACCCTAACCCTAACCCTAACCCTAACCCTAACCCTAACCCTAACCCTAACCCTAACCCTAACCCTAACCCTAACCCTAACCCTAACCCTAACCCTAACCCTAACCCTAACCCTAACCCTAACCCTAACCCTAACCCTAACCCTAACCCTAACCCTAACCCTAACCCTAACCCTAACCCTAACCCTAACCCTAACCCTAACCCTAACCCTAACCCTAACCCTAACCCTAACCCTAACCCTAACCCTAACCCTAACCCTAACCCTAACCCTAACCCTAACCCTAACCCTAACCCTAACCCTAACCCTAACCCTAACCCTAACCCTAACCCTAACCCTAACCCTAACCCTAACCCTAACCCTAACCCTAACCCTAACCCTAACCCTAACCCTAACCCTAACCCTAACCCTAACCCTAACCCTAACCCTAACCCTAACCCTAACCCTAACCCTAACCCTAACCCTAACCCTAACCCTAACCCTAACCCTAACCCTAACCCTAACCCTAACCCTAACCCTAACCCTAACCCTAACCCTAACCCTAACCCTAACCCTAACCCTAACCCTAACCCTAACCCTAACCCTAACCCTAACCCTAACCCTAACCCTAACCCTAACCCTAACCCTAACCCTAACCCTAACCCTAACCCTAACCCTAACCCTAACCCTAACCCTAACCCTAACCCTAACCCTAACCCTAACCCTAACCCTAACCCTAACCCTAACCCTAACCCTAACCCTAACCCTAACCCTAACCCTAACCCTAACCCTAACCCTAACCCTAACCCTAACCCTAACCCTAACCCTAACCCTAACCCTAACCCTAACCCTAACCCTAACCCTAACCCTAACCCTAACCCTAACCCTAACCCTAACCCTAACCCTAACCCTAACCCTAACCCTAACCCTAACCCTAACCCTAACCCTAACCCTAACCCTAACCCTAACCCTAACCCTAACCCTAACCCTAACCCTAACCCTAACCCTAACCCTAACCCTAACCCTAACCCTAACCCTAACCCTAACCCTAACCCTAACCCTAACCCTAACCCTAACCCTAACCCTAACCCTAACCCTAACCCTAACCCTAACCCTAACCCTAACCCTAACCCTAACCCTAACCCTAACCCTAACCCTAACCCTAACCCTAACCCTAACCCTAACCCTAACCCTAACCCTAACCCTAACCCTAACCCTAACCCTAACCCTAACCCTAACCCTAACCCTAACCCTAACCCTAACCCTAACCCTAACCCTAACCCTAACCCTAACCCTAACCCTAACCCTAACCCTAACCCTAACCCTAACCCTAACCCTAACCCTAACCCTAACCCTAACCCTAACCCTAACCCTAACCCTAACCCTAACCCTAACCCTAACCCTAACCCTAACCCTAACCCTAACCCTAACCCTAACCCTAACCCTAACCCTAACCCTAACCCTAACCCTAACCCTAACCCTAACCCTAACCCTAACCCTAACCCTAACCCTAACCCTAACCCTAACCCTAACCCTAACCCTAACCCTAACCCTAACCCTAACCCTAACCCTAACCCTAACCCTAACCCTAACCCTAACCCTAACCCTAACCCTAACCCTAACCCTAACCCTAACCCTAACCCTAACCCTAACCCTAACCCTAACCCTAACCCTAACCCTAACCCTAACCCTAACCCTAACCCTAACCCTAACCCTAACCCTAACCCTAACCCTAACCCTAACCCTAACCCTAACCCTAACCCTAACCCTAACCCTAACCCTAACCCTAACCCTAACCCTAACCCTAACCCTAACCCTAACCCTAACCCTAACCCTAACCCATAACCACTCCCACAACCCTAATTGGGTTAGGGTTAGGATTAGGGTTACAGGACAGGTTAGGGTCAGAAACACCAGAGGTCAAGCCTGGTTAGGGTTAGGAAAGGGCCAATGGACAACCAACTAGGGCTGGACTTAGAAGAATTTTCGGAAATTCCCATTCATTTCAATGGAAAACACTTTGACCAATCATAACTCTGGAACGGAAGGTCGTAGAGATTCGGGACCAAGATCCGCCTGCCCTAATATGGCCACGGGCAACACGCCAGTCTTGTCCCCGACTCTCTACGACCTTCCGTTCCCGAGATACAGCCCATTTCCTGTCCAAAACGGATGTAGCTCCCGAACGGAAGGTCACACGACCCCGAGACCACCACCATTCGAACCGGGGTGTCCCAATTAGTCAGTACAGCCAATTTCACCCACCTGCAGTACCAACAAGTACCAGAAAGGACTCACTTATAGGATCGGTCGAGGATCAGTCATGACCGATCGTGGTTATCATCCCTATACCTAGCGGAACCCTAACCCTAGCAGCCACAGACCAGCACGCAGGCCAAGTCAAAACACTAACCAAACCCTATACACAAAGTCTGCCACAATACTAGGCCAAACCACAACCCTAACCCTAATCACAACCACTCCCACAACCCAAACCCTAACCATAACCACTCCCACAACCCTAATTGGGGGTTATGGTTAGGATTAGGGTTACAGGACAGGTTAGGGTCAGAAACACCAGAGGTCAAGCCTGGTTAGGGTTAGGAAAGGCCCAATGGACAGTCAACTAGGGCTGGACTTAGAAGAATTTTCGAAAATTCCCATTCATTTCAATGGAAAACACTTTGACCAATCATAACTCTTGAACGGAAGGTCGTAGAGCTTCCAAACCAAGATCCGCCTGCCCTAATATGGCCACGGGCAACACGCCAGTCTTGTCCCCGACTCTCTACGACCTTCCGTTCCCGAGATACAGCCCATTTCCTGTCCAAAACGGATGTAGCTCCCGAACGGAAGGTCACACGACCCCAAAACCACCACCATTCGAACCGGGGTGTCCCAATTAGTCAGTACAGCCAATTTCACTTACCTGCAGTACCCAGAAGTACCAGAAAGGACTCACTTATAGGATCGGTCGAGGATCAGTCATGACCGATCGTGGTTATCATCCCTATACCTAGCGGAACCCTAACCCTAGCAGCCACAGACCAGCACACAGGCCAAGTCAAAACACTAACCAAACCCTATACACAAAGTCTGCCACAATACTAGGCCAAACCACAACCCTAACCCTAATCACAACCACTCCCACAACCCAAACCCTAACCATAACCACTCCCACAACCCTAATTGGGGGTTATGGTTAGGATTAGGGTTACAGGACAGGTTAGGGTCAGAAACACCAGAGGTCAAGCCTGGTTAGGGTTAGGAAAGGCCCAATGGACAGTCAACTAGGGCTGGACTTAGAAGAATTTTCGAAAATTCCCATTCATTTCAATGGAAAACACTTTGACCAATCATAACTCTTGAACGGAAGGTCGTAGAGCTTCCAAACCAAGATCCGCCTGCCCTAATATGGCCACGGGCAACACGCCAGTCTTGTCCCCGACTCTCTACGACCTTCCGTTCCCGAGATACAGCCCATTTCCTGTCCAAAACGGATGTAGCTCCCGAACGGAAGGTCACACGACCCCAAAACCACCACCATTCGAACCGGGGTGTCCCAATTAGTCAGTACAGCCAATTTCACTTACCTGCAGTACCCAGAAGTACCAGAAAGGACTCACTTATAGGATCGGTCGAGGATCAGTCATGACCGATCGTGGTTATCATCCCTATACCTAACCCTAACCCTAACCCTAACCCTAACCCTAACCCTAACCCTAACCCTAACCCTAACCCTAACCCTAACCCTAACCCTAACCCTAACCCTAACCCTAACCCTAACCCTAACCCTAACCCTAACCCTAACCCTAACCCTAACCCTAACCCTAACCCTAACCCTAACCCTAACCCTAACCCTAACCCTAACCCTAACCCTAACCCTAACCCTAACCCTAACCCTAACCCTAACGCAGGCCAAGTCAAAACACTAACCAAACCCTATACACAAAGTCTGCCACAATACTAGGCCAAACCACAACCCTAACCCTAATCACAACCACTCCCACAACCCAAACCCTAACCATAACCACTCCCACAACCCTAATTGGGTTAGGGTTAGGATTAGGGTTACAGGACAGGTTAGGGTCAGAAACACCAGAGGTCAAGCCTGGTTAGGGTTAGGAAAGGGCCAATGGACAACCAACTAGGGCTGGACTTAGAAGAATTTTCGGAAATTCCCATTCATTTCAATGGAAAACACTTTGACCAATCATAACTCTGGAACGGAAGGTCGTAGAGATTCGGGACCAAGATCCGCCTGCCCTAATATGGCCACGGGCAACACGCCAGTCTTGTCCCCGACTCTCTACGACCTTCCGTTCCCGAGATACAGCCCATTTCCTGTCCAAAACGGATGTAGCTCCCGAACGGAAGGTCACACGACCCCGAGACCACCACCATTCGAACCGGGGTGTCCCAATTAGTCAGTACAGCCAATTTCACCCACCTGCAGTACCAACAAGTACCAGAAAGGACTCACTTATAGGATCGGTCGAGGATCAGTCATGACCGATCGTGGTTATCATCCCTATACCTAGCGGAACCCTAACCCTAGCAGCCACAGACCAGCACGCAGGCCAAGTCAAAACACTAACCAAACCCTATACACAAAGTCTGCCACAATACTAGGCCAAACCACAACCCTAACCCTAATCACAACCACTCCCACAACCCAAACCCTAACCATAACCACTCCCACAACCCTAATTGGGTTAGGGTTAGGATTAGGGTTACAGGACAGGTTAGGGTCAGAAACACCAGAGGTCAAGCCTGGTTAGGGTTAGGAAAGGGCCAATGGACAACCAACTAGGGCTGGACTTAGAAGAATTTTCGGAAATTCCCATTCATTTCAATGGAAAACACTTTGACCAATCATAACTCTGGAACGGAAGGTCGTAGAGATTCGGGACCAAGATCCGCCTGCCCTAATATGGCCACGGGCAACACGCCAGTCTTGTCCCCGACTCTCTACGACCTTCCGTTCCCGAGATACAGCCCATTTCCTGTCCAAAACGGATGTAGCTCCCGAACGGAAGGTCACACGACCCCGAGACCACCACCATTCGAACCGGGGTGTCCCAATTAGTCAGTACAGCCAATTTCACCCACCTGCAGTACCAACAAGTACCAGAAAGGACTCACTTATAGGATCGGTCGAGGATCAGTCATGACCGATCGTGGTTATCATCCCTATACCTAGCGGAACCCTAACCCTAGCAGCCACAGACCAGCACGCAGGCCAAGTCAAAACACTAACCAAACCCTATACACAAAGTCTGCCACAATACTAGGCCAAACCACAACCCTAACCCTAATCACAACCACTCCCACAACCCAAACCCTAACCATAACCACTCCCACAACCCTAATTGGGTTAGGGTTAGGATTAGGGTTACAGGACAGGTTAGGGTCAGAAACACCAGAGGTCAAGCCTGGTTAGGGTTAGGAAAGGGCCAATGGACAACCAACTAGGGCTGGACTTAGAAGAATTTTCGGAAATTCCCATTCATTTCAATGGAAAACACTTTGACCAATCATAACTCTGGAACGGAAGGTCGTAGAGATTCGGGACCAAGATCCGCCTGCCCTAATATGGCCACGGGCAACACGCCAGTCTTGTCCCCGACTCTCTACGACCTTCCGTTCCCGAGATACAGCCCATTTCCTGTCCAAAACGGATGTAGCTCCCGAACGGAAGGTCACACGACCCCGAGACCACCACCATTCGAACCGGGGTGTCCCAATTAGTCAGTACAGCCAATTTCACCCACCTGCAGTACCAACAAGTACCAGAAAGGACTCACTTATAGGATCGGTCGAGGATCAGTCATGACCGATCGTGGTTATCATCCCTATACCTAGCGGAACCCTAACCCTAGCAGCCACAGACCAGCACGCAGGCCAAGTCAAAACACTAACCAAACCCTATACACAAAGTCTGCCACAATACTAGGCCAAACCACAACCCTAACCCTAATCACAACCACTCCCACAACCCAAACCCTAACCATAACCACTCCCACAACCCTAATTGGGTTAGGGTTAGGATTAGGGTTACAGGACAGGTTAGGGTCAGAAACACCAGAGGTCAAGCCTGGTTAGGGTTAGGAAAGGGCCAATGGACAACCAACTAGGGCTGGACTTAGAAGAATTTTCGGAAATTCCCATTCATTTCAATGGAAAACACTTTGACCAATCATAACTCTGGAACGGAAGGTCGTAGAGATTCGGGACCAAGATCCGCCTGCCCTAATATGGCCACGGGCAACACGCCAGTCTTGTCCCCGACTCTCTACGACCTTCCGTTCCCGAGATACAGCCCATTTCCTGTCCAAAACGGATGTAGCTCCCGAACGGAAGGTCACACGACCCCGAGACCACCACCATTCGAACCGGGGTGTCCCAATTAGTCAGTACAGCCAATTTCACCCACCTGCAGTACCAACAAGTACCAGAAAGGACTCACTTATAGGATCGGTCGAGGATCAGTCATGACCGATCGTGGTTATCATCCCTATACCTAGCGGAACCCTAACCCTAGCAGCCACAGACCAGCACGCAGGCCAAGTCAAAACACTAACCAAACCCTATACACAAAGTCTGCCACAATACTAGGCCAAACCACAACCCTAACCCTAATCACAACCACTCCCACAACCCAAACCCTAACCATAACCACTCCCACAACCCTAATTGGGTTAGGGTTAGGATTAGGGTTACAGGACAGGTTAGGGTCAGAAACACCAGAGGTCAAGCCTGGTTAGGGTTAGGAAAGGGCCAATGGACAACCAACTAGGGCTGGACTTAGAAGAATTTTCGGAAATTCCCATTCATTTCAATGGAAAACACTTTGACCAATCATAACTCTGGAACGGAAGGTCGTAGAGATTCGGGACCAAGATCCGCCTGCCCTAATATGGCCACGGGCAACACGCCAGTCTTGTCCCCGACTCTCTACGACCTTCCGTTCCCGAGATACAGCCCATTTCCTGTCCAAAACGGATGTAGCTCCCGAACGGAAGGTCACACGACCCCGAGACCACCACCATTCGAACCGGGGTGTCCCAATTAGTCAGTACAGCCAATTTCACCCACCTGCAGTACCAACAAGTACCAGAAAGGACTCACTTATAGGATCGGTCGAGGATCAGTCATGACCGATCGTGGTTATCATCCCTATACCTAGCGGAACCCTAACCCTAGCAGCCACAGACCAGCACGCAGGCCAAGTCAAAACACTAACCAAACCCTATACACAAAGTCTGCCACAATACTAGGCCAAACCACAACCCTAACCCTAATCACAACCACTCCCACAACCCAAACCCTAACCATAACCACTCCCACAACCCTAATTGGGTTAGGGTTAGGATTAGGGTTACAGGACAGGTTAGGGTCAGAAACACCAGAGGTCAAGCCTGGTTAGGGTTAGGAAAGGGCCAATGGACAACCAACTAGGGCTGGACTTAGAAGAATTTTCGGAAATTCCCATTCATTTCAATGGAAAACACTTTGACCAATCATAACTCTGGAACGGAAGGTCGTAGAGATTCGGGACCAAGATCCGCCTGCCCTAATATGGCCACGGGCAACACGCCAGTCTTGTCCCCGACTCTCTACGACCTTCCGTTCCCGAGATACAGCCCATTTCCTGTCCAAAACGGATGTAGCTCCCGAACGGAAGGTCACACGACCCCGAGACCACCACCATTCGAACCGGGGTGTCCCAATTAGTCAGTACAGCCAATTTCACCCACCTGCAGTACCAACAAGTACCAGAAAGGACTCACTTATAGGATCGGTCGAGGATCAGTCATGACCGATCGTGGTTATCATCCCTATACCTAGCGGAACCCTAACCCTAGCAGCCACAGACCAGCACGCAGGCCAAGTCAAAACACTAACCAAACCCTATACACAAAGTCTGCCACAATACTAGGCCAAACCACAACCCTAACCCTAATCACAACCACTCCCACAACCCAAACCCTAACCATAACCACTCCCACAACCCTAATTGGGTTAGGGTTAGGATTAGGGTTACAGGACAGGTTAGGGTCAGAAACACCAGAGGTCAAGCCTGGTTAGGGTTAGGAAAGGGCCAATGGACAACCAACTAGGGCTGGACTTAGAAGAATTTTCGGAAATTCCCATTCATTTCAATGGAAAACACTTTGACCAATCATAACTCTGGAACGGAAGGTCGTAGAGATTCGGGACCAAGATCCGCCTGCCCTAATATGGCCACGGGCAACACGCCAGTCTTGTCCCCGACTCTCTACGACCTTCCGTTCCCGAGATACAGCCCATTTCCTGTCCAAAACGGATGTAGCTCCCGAACGGAAGGTCACACGACCCCGAGACCACCACCATTCGAACCGGGGTGTCCCAATTAGTCAGTACAGCCAATTTCACCCACCTGCAGTACCAACAAGTACCAGAAAGGACTCACTTATAGGATCGGTCGAGGATCAGTCATGACCGATCGTGGTTATCATCCCTATACCTAGCGGAACCCTAACCCTAGCAGCCACAGACCAGCACGCAGGCCAAGTCAAAACACTAACCAAACCCTATACACAAAGTCTGCCACAATACTAGGCCAAACCACAACCCTAACCCTAATCACAACCACTCCCACAACCCAAACCCTAACCATAACCACTCCCACAACCCTAATTGGGTTAGGGTTAGGATTAGGGTTACAGGACAGGTTAGGGTCAGAAACACCAGAGGTCAAGCCTGGTTAGGGTTAGGAAAGGGCCAATGGACAACCAACTAGGGCTGGACTTAGAAGAATTTTCGGAAATTCCCATTCATTTCAATGGAAAACACTTTGACCAATCATAACTCTGGAACGGAAGGTCGTAGAGATTCGGGACCAAGATCCGCCTGCCCTAATATGGCCACGGGCAACACGCCAGTCTTGTCCCCGACTCTCTACGACCTTCCGTTCCCGAGATACAGCCCATTTCCTGTCCAAAACGGATGTAGCTCCCGAACGGAAGGTCACACGACCCCGAGACCACCACCATTCGAACCGGGGTGTCCCAATTAGTCAGTACAGCCAATTTCACCCACCTGCAGTACCAACAAGTACCAGAAAGGACTCACTTATAGGATCGGTCGAGGATCAGTCATGACCGATCGTGGTTATCATCCCTATACCTAGCGGAACCCTAACCCTAGCAGCCACAGACCAGCACGCAGGCCAAGTCAAAACACTAACCAAACCCTATACACAAAGTCTGCCACAATACTAGGCCAAACCACAACCCTAACCCTAATCACAACCACTCCCACAACCCAAACCCTAACCATAACCACTCCCACAACCCTAATTGGGTTAGGGTTAGGATTAGGGTTACAGGACAGGTTAGGGTCAGAAACACCAGAGGTCAAGCCTGGTTAGGGTTAGGAAAGGGCCAATGGACAACCAACTAGGGCTGGACTTAGAAGAATTTTCGGAAATTCCCATTCATTTCAATGGAAAACACTTTGACCAATCATAACTCTGGAACGGAAGGTCGTAGAGATTCGGGACCAAGATCCGCCTGCCCTAATATGGCCACGGGCAACACGCCAGTCTTGTCCCCGACTCTCTACGACCTTCCGTTCCCGAGATACAGCCCATTTCCTGTCCAAAACGGATGTAGCTCCCGAACGGAAGGTCACACGACCCCGAGACCACCACCATTCGAACCGGGGTGTCCCAATTAGTCAGTACAGCCAATTTCACCCACCTGCAGTACCAACAAGTACCAGAAAGGACTCACTTATAGGATCGGTCGAGGATCAGTCATGACCGATCGTGGTTATCATCCCTATACCTAACCCTAACCCTAACCCTAACCCTAACCCTAACCCTAACCCTAACCCTAACCCTAACCCTAACCCTAACCCTAACCCTAACCCTAACCCTAACCCTAACCCTAACCCTAACCCTAACCCTAACCCTAACCCTAACCCTAACCCTAACCCTAACCCTAACCCTAACCCTAACCCTAACCCTAACCCTAACCCTAACCCTAACCCTAACCCTAACCCTAACCCTAACCCTAACCCTAACCCTAACCCTAACCCTAACCCTAACCCTAACCCTAACCCTAACCCTAACCCTAACCCTAACCCTAACCCTAACCCTAACCCTAACCCTAACCCTAACCCTAACCCTAACCCTAACCCTAACCCTAACCCTAACCCTAACCCTAACCCTAACCCTAACCCTAACCCTAACCCTAACCCATAACCACTCCCACAACCCTAATTGGGTTAGGGTTAGGATTAGGGTTACAGGACAGGTTAGGGTCAGAAACACCAGAGGTCAAGCCTGGTTAGGGTTAGGAAAGGGCCAATGGACAACCAACTAGGGCTGGACTTAGAAGAATTTTCGGAAATTCCCATTCATTTCAATGGAAAACACTTTGACCAATCATAACTCTGGAACGGAAGGTCGTAGAGATTCGGGACCAAGATCCGCCTGCCCTAATATGGCCACGGGCAACACGCCAGTCTTGTCCCCGACTCTCTACGACCTTCCGTTCCCGAGATACAGCCCATTTCCTGTCCAAAACGGATGTAGCTCCCGAACGGAAGGTCACACGACCCCGAGACCACCACCATTCGAACCGGGGTGTCCCAATTAGTCAGTACAGCCAATTTCACCCACCTGCAGTACCAACAAGTACCAGAAAGGACTCACTTATAGGATCGGTCGAGGATCAGTCATGACCGATCGTGGTTATCATCCCTATACCTAGCGGAACCCTAACCCTAGCAGCCACAGACCAGCACGCAGGCCAAGTCAAAACACTAACCAAACCCTATACACAAAGTCTGCCACAATACTAGGCCAAACCACAACCCTAACCCTAATCACAACCACTCCCACAACCCAAACCCTAACCATAACCACTCCCACAACCCTAATTGGGGGTTATGGTTAGGATTAGGGTTACAGGACAGGTTAGGGTCAGAAACACCAGAGGTCAAGCCTGGTTAGGGTTAGGAAAGGCCCAATGGACAGTCAACTAGGGCTGGACTTAGAAGAATTTTCGAAAATTCCCATTCATTTCAATGGAAAACACTTTGACCAATCATAACTCTTGAACGGAAGGTCGTAGAGCTTCCAAACCAAGATCCGCCTGCCCTAATATGGCCACGGGCAACACGCCAGTCTTGTCCCCGACTCTCTACGACCTTCCGTTCCCGAGATACAGCCCATTTCCTGTCCAAAACGGATGTAGCTCCCGAACGGAAGGTCACACGACCCCAAAACCACCACCATTCGAACCGGGGTGTCCCAATTAGTCAGTACAGCCAATTTCACTTACCTGCAGTACCCAGAAGTACCAGAAAGGACTCACTTATAGGATCGGTCGAGGATCAGTCATGACCGATCGTGGTTATCATCCCTATACCTAGCGGAACCCTAACCCTAGCAGCCACAGACCAGCACACAGGCCAAGTCAAAACACTAACCAAACCCTATACACAAAGTCTGCCACAATACTAGGCCAAACCACAACCCTAACCCTAATCACAACCACTCCCACAACCCAAACCCTAACCATAACCACTCCCACAACCCTAATTGGGGGTTATGGTTAGGATTAGGGTTACAGGACAGGTTAGGGTCAGAAACACCAGAGGTCAAGCCTGGTTAGGGTTAGGAAAGGCCCAATGGACAGTCAACTAGGGCTGGACTTAGAAGAATTTTCGAAAATTCCCATTCATTTCAATGGAAAACACTTTGACCAATCATAACTCTTGAACGGAAGGTCGTAGAGCTTCCAAACCAAGATCCGCCTGCCCTAATATGGCCACGGGCAACACGCCAGTCTTGTCCCCGACTCTCTACGACCTTCCGTTCCCGAGATACAGCCCATTTCCTGTCCAAAACGGATGTAGCTCCCGAACGGAAGGTCACACGACCCCAAAACCACCACCATTCGAACCGGGGTGTCCCAATTAGTCAGTACAGCCAATTTCACTTACCTGCAGTACCCAGAAGTACCAGAAAGGACTCACTTATAGGATCGGTCGAGGATCAGTCATGACCGATCGTGGTTATCATCCCTATACCTAACCCTAACCCTAACCCTAACCCTAACCCTAACCCTAACCCTAACCCTAACCCTAACCCTAACCCTAACCCTAACCCTAACCCTAACCCTAACCCTAACCCTAACCCTAACCCTAACCCTAACCCTAACCCTAACCCTAACCCTAACCCTAACCCTAACCCTAACCCTAACCCTAACCCTAACCCTAACCCTAACCCTAACCCTAACCCTAACCCTAACCCTAACGCAGGCCAAGTCAAAACACTAACCAAACCCTATACACAAAGTCTGCCACAATACTAGGCCAAACCACAACCCTAACCCTAATCACAACCACTCCCACAACCCAAACCCTAACCATAACCACTCCCACAACCCTAATTGGGTTAGGGTTAGGATTAGGGTTACAGGACAGGTTAGGGTCAGAAACACCAGAGGTCAAGCCTGGTTAGGGTTAGGAAAGGGCCAATGGACAACCAACTAGGGCTGGACTTAGAAGAATTTTCGGAAATTCCCATTCATTTCAATGGAAAACACTTTGACCAATCATAACTCTGGAACGGAAGGTCGTAGAGATTCGGGACCAAGATCCGCCTGCCCTAATATGGCCACGGGCAACACGCCAGTCTTGTCCCCGACTCTCTACGACCTTCCGTTCCCGAGATACAGCCCATTTCCTGTCCAAAACGGATGTAGCTCCCGAACGGAAGGTCACACGACCCCGAGACCACCACCATTCGAACCGGGGTGTCCCAATTAGTCAGTACAGCCAATTTCACCCACCTGCAGTACCAACAAGTACCAGAAAGGACTCACTTATAGGATCGGTCGAGGATCAGTCATGACCGATCGTGGTTATCATCCCTATACCTAGCGGAACCCTAACCCTAGCAGCCACAGACCAGCACGCAGGCCAAGTCAAAACACTAACCAAACCCTATACACAAAGTCTGCCACAATACTAGGCCAAACCACAACCCTAACCCTAATCACAACCACTCCCACAACCCAAACCCTAACCATAACCACTCCCACAACCCTAATTGGGTTAGGGTTAGGATTAGGGTTACAGGACAGGTTAGGGTCAGAAACACCAGAGGTCAAGCCTGGTTAGGGTTAGGAAAGGGCCAATGGACAACCAACTAGGGCTGGACTTAGAAGAATTTTCGGAAATTCCCATTCATTTCAATGGAAAACACTTTGACCAATCATAACTCTGGAACGGAAGGTCGTAGAGATTCGGGACCAAGATCCGCCTGCCCTAATATGGCCACGGGCAACACGCCAGTCTTGTCCCCGACTCTCTACGACCTTCCGTTCCCGAGATACAGCCCATTTCCTGTCCAAAACGGATGTAGCTCCCGAACGGAAGGTCACACGACCCCGAGACCACCACCATTCGAACCGGGGTGTCCCAATTAGTCAGTACAGCCAATTTCACCCACCTGCAGTACCAACAAGTACCAGAAAGGACTCACTTATAGGATCGGTCGAGGATCAGTCATGACCGATCGTGGTTATCATCCCTATACCTAGCGGAACCCTAACCCTAGCAGCCACAGACCAGCACGCAGGCCAAGTCAAAACACTAACCAAACCCTATACACAAAGTCTGCCACAATACTAGGCCAAACCACAACCCTAACCCTAATCACAACCACTCCCACAACCCAAACCCTAACCATAACCACTCCCACAACCCTAATTGGGTTAGGGTTAGGATTAGGGTTACAGGACAGGTTAGGGTCAGAAACACCAGAGGTCAAGCCTGGTTAGGGTTAGGAAAGGGCCAATGGACAACCAACTAGGGCTGGACTTAGAAGAATTTTCGGAAATTCCCATTCATTTCAATGGAAAACACTTTGACCAATCATAACTCTGGAACGGAAGGTCGTAGAGATTCGGGACCAAGATCCGCCTGCCCTAATATGGCCACGGGCAACACGCCAGTCTTGTCCCCGACTCTCTACGACCTTCCGTTCCCGAGATACAGCCCATTTCCTGTCCAAAACGGATGTAGCTCCCGAACGGAAGGTCACACGACCCCGAGACCACCACCATTCGAACCGGGGTGTCCCAATTAGTCAGTACAGCCAATTTCACCCACCTGCAGTACCAACAAGTACCAGAAAGGACTCACTTATAGGATCGGTCGAGGATCAGTCATGACCGATCGTGGTTATCATCCCTATACCTAGCGGAACCCTAACCCTAGCAGCCACAGACCAGCACGCAGGCCAAGTCAAAACACTAACCAAACCCTATACACAAAGTCTGCCACAATACTAGGCCAAACCACAACCCTAACCCTAATCACAACCACTCCCACAACCCAAACCCTAACCATAACCACTCCCACAACCCTAATTGGGTTAGGGTTAGGATTAGGGTTACAGGACAGGTTAGGGTCAGAAACACCAGAGGTCAAGCCTGGTTAGGGTTAGGAAAGGGCCAATGGACAACCAACTAGGGCTGGACTTAGAAGAATTTTCGGAAATTCCCATTCATTTCAATGGAAAACACTTTGACCAATCATAACTCTGGAACGGAAGGTCGTAGAGATTCGGGACCAAGATCCGCCTGCCCTAATATGGCCACGGGCAACACGCCAGTCTTGTCCCCGACTCTCTACGACCTTCCGTTCCCGAGATACAGCCCATTTCCTGTCCAAAACGGATGTAGCTCCCGAACGGAAGGTCACACGACCCCGAGACCACCACCATTCGAACCGGGGTGTCCCAATTAGTCAGTACAGCCAATTTCACCCACCTGCAGTACCAACAAGTACCAGAAAGGACTCACTTATAGGATCGGTCGAGGATCAGTCATGACCGATCGTGGTTATCATCCCTATACCTAGCGGAACCCTAACCCTAGCAGCCACAGACCAGCACGCAGGCCAAGTCAAAACACTAACCAAACCCTATACACAAAGTCTGCCACAATACTAGGCCAAACCACAACCCTAACCCTAATCACAACCACTCCCACAACCCAAACCCTAACCATAACCACTCCCACAACCCTAATTGGGTTAGGGTTAGGATTAGGGTTACAGGACAGGTTAGGGTCAGAAACACCAGAGGTCAAGCCTGGTTAGGGTTAGGAAAGGGCCAATGGACAACCAACTAGGGCTGGACTTAGAAGAATTTTCGGAAATTCCCATTCATTTCAATGGAAAACACTTTGACCAATCATAACTCTGGAACGGAAGGTCGTAGAGATTCGGGACCAAGATCCGCCTGCCCTAATATGGCCACGGGCAACACGCCAGTCTTGTCCCCGACTCTCTACGACCTTCCGTTCCCGAGATACAGCCCATTTCCTGTCCAAAACGGATGTAGCTCCCGAACGGAAGGTCACACGACCCCGAGACCACCACCATTCGAACCGGGGTGTCCCAATTAGTCAGTACAGCCAATTTCACCCACCTGCAGTACCAACAAGTACCAGAAAGGACTCACTTATAGGATCGGTCGAGGATCAGTCATGACCGATCGTGGTTATCATCCCTATACCTAGCGGAACCCTAACCCTAGCAGCCACAGACCAGCACGCAGGCCAAGTCAAAACACTAACCAAACCCTATACACAAAGTCTGCCACAATACTAGGCCAAACCACAACCCTAACCCTAATCACAACCACTCCCACAACCCAAACCCTAACCATAACCACTCCCACAACCCTAATTGGGTTAGGGTTAGGATTAGGGTTACAGGACAGGTTAGGGTCAGAAACACCAGAGGTCAAGCCTGGTTAGGGTTAGGAAAGGGCCAATGGACAACCAACTAGGGCTGGACTTAGAAGAATTTTCGGAAATTCCCATTCATTTCAATGGAAAACACTTTGACCAATCATAACTCTGGAACGGAAGGTCGTAGAGATTCGGGACCAAGATCCGCCTGCCCTAATATGGCCACGGGCAACACGCCAGTCTTGTCCCCGACTCTCTACGACCTTCCGTTCCCGAGATACAGCCCATTTCCTGTCCAAAACGGATGTAGCTCCCGAACGGAAGGTCACACGACCCCGAGACCACCACCATTCGAACCGGGGTGTCCCAATTAGTCAGTACAGCCAATTTCACCCACCTGCAGTACCAACAAGTACCAGAAAGGACTCACTTATAGGATCGGTCGAGGATCAGTCATGACCGATCGTGGTTATCATCCCTATACCTAGCGGAACCCTAACCCTAGCAGCCACAGACCAGCACGCAGGCCAAGTCAAAACACTAACCAAACCCTATACACAAAGTCTGCCACAATACTAGGCCAAACCACAACCCTAACCCTAATCACAACCACTCCCACAACCCAAACCCTAACCATAACCACTCCCACAACCCTAATTGGGTTAGGGTTAGGATTAGGGTTACAGGACAGGTTAGGGTCAGAAACACCAGAGGTCAAGCCTGGTTAGGGTTAGGAAAGGGCCAATGGACAACCAACTAGGGCTGGACTTAGAAGAATTTTCGGAAATTCCCATTCATTTCAATGGAAAACACTTTGACCAATCATAACTCTGGAACGGAAGGTCGTAGAGATTCGGGACCAAGATCCGCCTGCCCTAATATGGCCACGGGCAACACGCCAGTCTTGTCCCCGACTCTCTACGACCTTCCGTTCCCGAGATACAGCCCATTTCCTGTCCAAAACGGATGTAGCTCCCGAACGGAAGGTCACACGACCCCGAGACCACCACCATTCGAACCGGGGTGTCCCAATTAGTCAGTACAGCCAATTTCACCCACCTGCAGTACCAACAAGTACCAGAAAGGACTCACTTATAGGATCGGTCGAGGATCAGTCATGACCGATCGTGGTTATCATCCCTATACCTAGCGGAACCCTAACCCTAGCAGCCACAGACCAGCACGCAGGCCAAGTCAAAACACTAACCAAACCCTATACACAAAGTCTGCCACAATACTAGGCCAAACCACAACCCTAACCCTAATCACAACCACTCCCACAACCCAAACCCTAACCATAACCACTCCCACAACCCTAATTGGGTTAGGGTTAGGATTAGGGTTACAGGACAGGTTAGGGTCAGAAACACCAGAGGTCAAGCCTGGTTAGGGTTAGGAAAGGGCCAATGGACAACCAACTAGGGCTGGACTTAGAAGAATTTTCGGAAATTCCCATTCATTTCAATGGAAAACACTTTGACCAATCATAACTCTGGAACGGAAGGTCGTAGAGATTCGGGACCAAGATCCGCCTGCCCTAATATGGCCACGGGCAACACGCCAGTCTTGTCCCCGACTCTCTACGACCTTCCGTTCCCGAGATACAGCCCATTTCCTGTCCAAAACGGATGTAGCTCCCGAACGGAAGGTCACACGACCCCGAGACCACCACCATTCGAACCGGGGTGTCCCAATTAGTCAGTACAGCCAATTTCACCCACCTGCAGTACCAACAAGTACCAGAAAGGACTCACTTATAGGATCGGTCGAGGATCAGTCATGACCGATCGTGGTTATCATCCCTATACCTAGCGGAACCCTAACCCTAGCAGCCACAGACCAGCACGCAGGCCAAGTCAAAACACTAACCAAACCCTATACACAAAGTCTGCCACAATACTAGGCCAAACCACAACCCTAACCCTAATCACAACCACTCCCACAACCCAAACCCTAACCATAACCACTCCCACAACCCTAATTGGGTTAGGGTTAGGATTAGGGTTACAGGACAGGTTAGGGTCAGAAACACCAGAGGTCAAGCCTGGTTAGGGTTAGGAAAGGGCCAATGGACAACCAACTAGGGCTGGACTTAGAAGAATTTTCGGAAATTCCCATTCATTTCAATGGAAAACACTTTGACCAATCATAACTCTGGAACGGAAGGTCGTAGAGATTCGGGACCAAGATCCGCCTGCCCTAATATGGCCACGGGCAACACGCCAGTCTTGTCCCCGACTCTCTACGACCTTCCGTTCCCGAGATACAGCCCATTTCCTGTCCAAAACGGATGTAGCTCCCGAACGGAAGGTCACACGACCCCGAGACCACCACCATTCGAACCGGGGTGTCCCAATTAGTCAGTACAGCCAATTTCACCCACCTGCAGTACCAACAAGTACCAGAAAGGACTCACTTATAGGATCGGTCGAGGATCAGTCATGACCGATCGTGGTTATCATCCCTATACCTAGCGGAACCCTAACCCTAGCAGCCACAGACCAGCACGCAGGCCAAGTCAAAACACTAACCAAACCCTATACACAAAGTCTGCCACAATACTAGGCCAAACCACAACCCTAACCCTAATCACAACCACTCCCACAACCCAAACCCTAACCATAACCACTCCCACAACCCTAATTGGGTTAGGGTTAGGATTAGGGTTACAGGACAGGTTAGGGTCAGAAACACCAGAGGTCAAGCCTGGTTAGGGTTAGGAAAGGGCCAATGGACAACCAACTAGGGCTGGACTTAGAAGAATTTTCGGAAATTCCCATTCATTTCAATGGAAAACACTTTGACCAATCATAACTCTGGAACGGAAGGTCGTAGAGATTCGGGACCAAGATCCGCCTGCCCTAATATGGCCACGGGCAACACGCCAGTCTTGTCCCCGACTCTCTACGACCTTCCGTTCCCGAGATACAGCCCATTTCCTGTCCAAAACGGATGTAGCTCCCGAACGGAAGGTCACACGACCCCGAGACCACCACCATTCGAACCGGGGTGTCCCAATTAGTCAGTACAGCCAATTTCACCCACCTGCAGTACCAACAAGTACCAGAAAGGACTCACTTATAGGATCGGTCGAGGATCAGTCATGACCGATCGTGGTTATCATCCCTATACCTAGCGGAACCCTAACCCTAGCAGCCACAGACCAGCACGCAGGCCAAGTCAAAACACTAACCAAACCCTATACACAAAGTCTGCCACAATACTAGGCCAAACCACAACCCTAACCCTAATCACAACCACTCCCACAACCCAAACCCTAACCATAACCACTCCCACAACCCTAATTGGGTTAGGGTTAGGATTAGGGTTACAGGACAGGTTAGGGTCAGAAACACCAGAGGTCAAGCCTGGTTAGGGTTAGGAAAGGGCCAATGGACAACCAACTAGGGCTGGACTTAGAAGAATTTTCGGAAATTCCCATTCATTTCAATGGAAAACACTTTGACCAATCATAACTCTGGAACGGAAGGTCGTAGAGATTCGGGACCAAGATCCGCCTGCCCTAATATGGCCACGGGCAACACGCCAGTCTTGTCCCCGACTCTCTACGACCTTCCGTTCCCGAGATACAGCCCATTTCCTGTCCAAAACGGATGTAGCTCCCGAACGGAAGGTCACACGACCCCGAGACCACCACCATTCGAACCGGGGTGTCCCAATTAGTCAGTACAGCCAATTTCACCCACCTGCAGTACCAACAAGTACCAGAAAGGACTCACTTATAGGATCGGTCGAGGATCAGTCATGACCGATCGTGGTTATCATCCCTATACCTAGCGGAACCCTAACCCTAGCAGCCACAGACCAGCACGCAGGCCAAGTCAAAACACTAACCAAACCCTATACACAAAGTCTGCCACAATACTAGGCCAAACCACAACCCTAACCCTAATCACAACCACTCCCACAACCCAAACCCTAACCATAACCACTCCCACAACCCTAATTGGGTTAGGGTTAGGATTAGGGTTACAGGACAGGTTAGGGTCAGAAACACCAGAGGTCAAGCCTGGTTAGGGTTAGGAAAGGGCCAATGGACAACCAACTAGGGCTGGACTTAGAAGAATTTTCGGAAATTCCCATTCATTTCAATGGAAAACACTTTGACCAATCATAACTCTGGAACGGAAGGTCGTAGAGATTCGGGACCAAGATCCGCCTGCCCTAATATGGCCACGGGCAACACGCCAGTCTTGTCCCCGACTCTCTACGACCTTCCGTTCCCGAGATACAGCCCATTTCCTGTCCAAAACGGATGTAGCTCCCGAACGGAAGGTCACACGACCCCGAGACCACCACCATTCGAACCGGGGTGTCCCAATTAGTCAGTACAGCCAATTTCACCCACCTGCAGTACCAACAAGTACCAGAAAGGACTCACTTATAGGATCGGTCGAGGATCAGTCATGACCGATCGTGGTTATCATCCCTATACCTAGCGGAACCCTAACCCTAGCAGCCACAGACCAGCACGCAGGCCAAGTCAAAACACTAACCAAACCCTATACACAAAGTCTGCCACAATACTAGGCCAAACCACAACCCTAACCCTAATCACAACCACTCCCACAACCCAAACCCTAACCATAACCACTCCCACAACCCTAATTGGGTTAGGGTTAGGATTAGGGTTACAGGACAGGTTAGGGTCAGAAACACCAGAGGTCAAGCCTGGTTAGGGTTAGGAAAGGGCCAATGGACAACCAACTAGGGCTGGACTTAGAAGAATTTTCGGAAATTCCCATTCATTTCAATGGAAAACACTTTGACCAATCATAACTCTGGAACGGAAGGTCGTAGAGATTCGGGACCAAGATCCGCCTGCCCTAATATGGCCACGGGCAACACGCCAGTCTTGTCCCCGACTCTCTACGACCTTCCGTTCCCGAGATACAGCCCATTTCCTGTCCAAAACGGATGTAGCTCCCGAACGGAAGGTCACACGACCCCGAGACCACCACCATTCGAACCGGGGTGTCCCAATTAGTCAGTACAGCCAATTTCACCCACCTGCAGTACCAACAAGTACCAGAAAGGACTCACTTATAGGATCGGTCGAGGATCAGTCATGACCGATCGTGGTTATCATCCCTATACCTAGCGGAACCCTAACCCTAGCAGCCACAGACCAGCACGCAGGCCAAGTCAAAACACTAACCAAACCCTATACACAAAGTCTGCCACAATACTAGGCCAAACCACAACCCTAACCCTAATCACAACCACTCCCACAACCCAAACCCTAACCATAACCACTCCCACAACCCTAATTGGGTTAGGGTTAGGATTAGGGTTACAGGACAGGTTAGGGTCAGAAACACCAGAGGTCAAGCCTGGTTAGGGTTAGGAAAGGGCCAATGGACAACCAACTAGGGCTGGACTTAGAAGAATTTTCGGAAATTCCCATTCATTTCAATGGAAAACACTTTGACCAATCATAACTCTGGAACGGAAGGTCGTAGAGATTCGGGACCAAGATCCGCCTGCCCTAATATGGCCACGGGCAACACGCCAGTCTTGTCCCCGACTCTCTACGACCTTCCGTTCCCGAGATACAGCCCATTTCCTGTCCAAAACGGATGTAGCTCCCGAACGGAAGGTCACACGACCCCGAGACCACCACCATTCGAACCGGGGTGTCCCAATTAGTCAGTACAGCCAATTTCACCCACCTGCAGTACCAACAAGTACCAGAAAGGACTCACTTATAGGATCGGTCGAGGATCAGTCATGACCGATCGTGGTTATCATCCCTATACCTAGCGGAACCCTAACCCTAGCAGCCACAGACCAGCACGCAGGCCAAGTCAAAACACTAACCAAACCCTATACACAAAGTCTGCCACAATACTAGGCCAAACCACAACCCTAACCCTAATCACAACCACTCCCACAACCCAAACCCTAACCATAACCACTCCCACAACCCTAATTGGGTTAGGGTTAGGATTAGGGTTACAGGACAGGTTAGGGTCAGAAACACCAGAGGTCAAGCCTGGTTAGGGTTAGGAAAGGGCCAATGGACAACCAACTAGGGCTGGACTTAGAAGAATTTTCGGAAATTCCCATTCATTTCAATGGAAAACACTTTGACCAATCATAACTCTGGAACGGAAGGTCGTAGAGATTCGGGACCAAGATCCGCCTGCCCTAATATGGCCACGGGCAACACGCCAGTCTTGTCCCCGACTCTCTACGACCTTCCGTTCCCGAGATACAGCCCATTTCCTGTCCAAAACGGATGTAGCTCCCGAACGGAAGGTCACACGACCCCGAGACCACCACCATTCGAACCGGGGTGTCCCAATTAGTCAGTACAGCCAATTTCACCCACCTGCAGTACCAACAAGTACCAGAAAGGACTCACTTATAGGATCGGTCGAGGATCAGTCATGACCGATCGTGGTTATCATCCCTATACCTAGCGGAACCCTAACCCTAGCAGCCACAGACCAGCACGCAGGCCAAGTCAAAACACTAACCAAACCCTATACACAAAGTCTGCCACAATACTAGGCCAAACCACAACCCTAACCCTAATCACAACCACTCCCACAACCCAAACCCTAACCATAACCACTCCCACAACCCTAATTGGGTTAGGGTTAGGATTAGGGTTACAGGACAGGTTAGGGTCAGAAACACCAGAGGTCAAGCCTGGTTAGGGTTAGGAAAGGGCCAATGGACAACCAACTAGGGCTGGACTTAGAAGAATTTTCGGAAATTCCCATTCATTTCAATGGAAAACACTTTGACCAATCATAACTCTGGAACGGAAGGTCGTAGAGATTCGGGACCAAGATCCGCCTGCCCTAATATGGCCACGGGCAACACGCCAGTCTTGTCCCCGACTCTCTACGACCTTCCGTTCCCGAGATACAGCCCATTTCCTGTCCAAAACGGATGTAGCTCCCGAACGGAAGGTCACACGACCCCGAGACCACCACCATTCGAACCGGGGTGTCCCAATTAGTCAGTACAGCCAATTTCACCCACCTGCAGTACCAACAAGTACCAGAAAGGACTCACTTATAGGATCGGTCGAGGATCAGTCATGACCGATCGTGGTTATCATCCCTATACCTAGCGGAACCCTAACCCTAGCAGCCACAGACCAGCACGCAGGCCAAGTCAAAACACTAACCAAACCCTATACACAAAGTCTGCCACAATACTAGGCCAAACCACAACCCTAACCCTAATCACAACCACTCCCACAACCCAAACCCTAACCATAACCACTCCCACAACCCTAATTGGGTTAGGGTTAGGATTAGGGTTACAGGACAGGTTAGGGTCAGAAACACCAGAGGTCAAGCCTGGTTAGGGTTAGGAAAGGGCCAATGGACAACCAACTAGGGCTGGACTTAGAAGAATTTTCGGAAATTCCCATTCATTTCAATGGAAAACACTTTGACCAATCATAACTCTGGAACGGAAGGTCGTAGAGATTCGGGACCAAGATCCGCCTGCCCTAATATGGCCACGGGCAACACGCCAGTCTTGTCCCCGACTCTCTACGACCTTCCGTTCCCGAGATACAGCCCATTTCCTGTCCAAAACGGATGTAGCTCCCGAACGGAAGGTCACACGACCCCGAGACCACCACCATTCGAACCGGGGTGTCCCAATTAGTCAGTACAGCCAATTTCACCCACCTGCAGTACCAACAAGTACCAGAAAGGACTCACTTATAGGATCGGTCGAGGATCAGTCATGACCGATCGTGGTTATCATCCCTATACCTAGCGGAACCCTAACCCTAGCAGCCACAGACCAGCACGCAGGCCAAGTCAAAACACTAACCAAACCCTATACACAAAGTCTGCCACAATACTAGGCCAAACCACAACCCTAACCCTAATCACAACCACTCCCACAACCCAAACCCTAACCATAACCACTCCCACAACCCTAATTGGGTTAGGGTTAGGATTAGGGTTACAGGACAGGTTAGGGTCAGAAACACCAGAGGTCAAGCCTGGTTAGGGTTAGGAAAGGGCCAATGGACAACCAACTAGGGCTGGACTTAGAAGAATTTTCGGAAATTCCCATTCATTTCAATGGAAAACACTTTGACCAATCATAACTCTGGAACGGAAGGTCGTAGAGATTCGGGACCAAGATCCGCCTGCCCTAATATGGCCACGGGCAACACGCCAGTCTTGTCCCCGACTCTCTACGACCTTCCGTTCCCGAGATACAGCCCATTTCCTGTCCAAAACGGATGTAGCTCCCGAACGGAAGGTCACACGACCCCGAGACCACCACCATTCGAACCGGGGTGTCCCAATTAGTCAGTACAGCCAATTTCACCCACCTGCAGTACCAACAAGTACCAGAAAGGACTCACTTATAGGATCGGTCGAGGATCAGTCATGACCGATCGTGGTTATCATCCCTATACCTAGCGGAACCCTAACCCTAGCAGCCACAGACCAGCACGCAGGCCAAGTCAAAACACTAACCAAACCCTATACACAAAGTCTGCCACAATACTAGGCCAAACCACAACCCTAACCCTAATCACAACCACTCCCACAACCCAAACCCTAACCATAACCACTCCCACAACCCTAATTGGGTTAGGGTTAGGATTAGGGTTACAGGACAGGTTAGGGTCAGAAACACCAGAGGTCAAGCCTGGTTAGGGTTAGGAAAGGGCCAATGGACAACCAACTAGGGCTGGACTTAGAAGAATTTTCGGAAATTCCCATTCATTTCAATGGAAAACACTTTGACCAATCATAACTCTGGAACGGAAGGTCGTAGAGATTCGGGACCAAGATCCGCCTGCCCTAATATGGCCACGGGCAACACGCCAGTCTTGTCCCCGACTCTCTACGACCTTCCGTTCCCGAGATACAGCCCATTTCCTGTCCAAAACGGATGTAGCTCCCGAACGGAAGGTCACACGACCCCGAGACCACCACCATTCGAACCGGGGTGTCCCAATTAGTCAGTACAGCCAATTTCACCCACCTGCAGTACCAACAAGTACCAGAAAGGACTCACTTATAGGATCGGTCGAGGATCAGTCATGACCGATCGTGGTTATCATCCCTATACCTAGCGGAACCCTAACCCTAGCAGCCACAGACCAGCACGCAGGCCAAGTCAAAACACTAACCAAACCCTATACACAAAGTCTGCCACAATACTAGGCCAAACCACAACCCTAACCCTAATCACAACCACTCCCACAACCCAAACCCTAACCATAACCACTCCCACAACCCTAATTGGGTTAGGGTTAGGATTAGGGTTACAGGACAGGTTAGGGTCAGAAACACCAGAGGTCAAGCCTGGTTAGGGTTAGGAAAGGGCCAATGGACAACCAACTAGGGCTGGACTTAGAAGAATTTTCGGAAATTCCCATTCATTTCAATGGAAAACACTTTGACCAATCATAACTCTGGAACGGAAGGTCGTAGAGATTCGGGACCAAGATCCGCCTGCCCTAATATGGCCACGGGCAACACGCCAGTCTTGTCCCCGACTCTCTACGACCTTCCGTTCCCGAGATACAGCCCATTTCCTGTCCAAAACGGATGTAGCTCCCGAACGGAAGGTCACACGACCCCGAGACCACCACCATTCGAACCGGGGTGTCCCAATTAGTCAGTACAGCCAATTTCACCCACCTGCAGTACCAACAAGTACCAGAAAGGACTCACTTATAGGATCGGTCGAGGATCAGTCATGACCGATCGTGGTTATCATCCCTATACCTAGCGGAACCCTAACCCTAGCAGCCACAGACCAGCACGCAGGCCAAGTCAAAACACTAACCAAACCCTATACACAAAGTCTGCCACAATACTAGGCCAAACCACAACCCTAACCCTAATCACAACCACTCCCACAACCCAAACCCTAACCATAACCACTCCCACAACCCTAATTGGGTTAGGGTTAGGATTAGGGTTACAGGACAGGTTAGGGTCAGAAACACCAGAGGTCAAGCCTGGTTAGGGTTAGGAAAGGGCCAATGGACAACCAACTAGGGCTGGACTTAGAAGAATTTTCGGAAATTCCCATTCATTTCAATGGAAAACACTTTGACCAATCATAACTCTGGAACGGAAGGTCGTAGAGATTCGGGACCAAGATCCGCCTGCCCTAATATGGCCACGGGCAACACGCCAGTCTTGTCCCCGACTCTCTACGACCTTCCGTTCCCGAGATACAGCCCATTTCCTGTCCAAAACGGATGTAGCTCCCGAACGGAAGGTCACACGACCCCGAGACCACCACCATTCGAACCGGGGTGTCCCAATTAGTCAGTACAGCCAATTTCACCCACCTGCAGTACCAACAAGTACCAGAAAGGACTCACTTATAGGATCGGTCGAGGATCAGTCATGACCGATCGTGGTTATCATCCCTATACCTAGCGGAACCCTAACCCTAGCAGCCACAGACCAGCACGCAGGCCAAGTCAAAACACTAACCAAACCCTATACACAAAGTCTGCCACAATACTAGGCCAAACCACAACCCTAACCCTAATCACAACCACTCCCACAACCCAAACCCTAACCATAACCACTCCCACAACCCTAATTGGGTTAGGGTTAGGATTAGGGTTACAGGACAGGTTAGGGTCAGAAACACCAGAGGTCAAGCCTGGTTAGGGTTAGGAAAGGGCCAATGGACAACCAACTAGGGCTGGACTTAGAAGAATTTTCGGAAATTCCCATTCATTTCAATGGAAAACACTTTGACCAATCATAACTCTGGAACGGAAGGTCGTAGAGATTCGGGACCAAGATCCGCCTGCCCTAATATGGCCACGGGCAACACGCCAGTCTTGTCCCCGACTCTCTACGACCTTCCGTTCCCGAGATACAGCCCATTTCCTGTCCAAAACGGATGTAGCTCCCGAACGGAAGGTCACACGACCCCGAGACCACCACCATTCGAACCGGGGTGTCCCAATTAGTCAGTACAGCCAATTTCACCCACCTGCAGTACCAACAAGTACCAGAAAGGACTCACTTATAGGATCGGTCGAGGATCAGTCATGACCGATCGTGGTTATCATCCCTATACCTAGCGGAACCCTAACCCTAGCAGCCACAGACCAGCACGCAGGCCAAGTCAAAACACTAACCAAACCCTATACACAAAGTCTGCCACAATACTAGGCCAAACCACAACCCTAACCCTAATCACAACCACTCCCACAACCCAAACCCTAACCATAACCACTCCCACAACCCTAATTGGGTTAGGGTTAGGATTAGGGTTACAGGACAGGTTAGGGTCAGAAACACCAGAGGTCAAGCCTGGTTAGGGTTAGGAAAGGGCCAATGGACAACCAACTAGGGCTGGACTTAGAAGAATTTTCGGAAATTCCCATTCATTTCAATGGAAAACACTTTGACCAATCATAACTCTGGAACGGAAGGTCGTAGAGATTCGGGACCAAGATCCGCCTGCCCTAATATGGCCACGGGCAACACGCCAGTCTTGTCCCCGACTCTCTACGACCTTCCGTTCCCGAGATACAGCCCATTTCCTGTCCAAAACGGATGTAGCTCCCGAACGGAAGGTCACACGACCCCGAGACCACCACCATTCGAACCGGGGTGTCCCAATTAGTCAGTACAGCCAATTTCACCCACCTGCAGTACCAACAAGTACCAGAAAGGACTCACTTATAGGATCGGTCGAGGATCAGTCATGACCGATCGTGGTTATCATCCCTATACCTAGCGGAACCCTAACCCTAGCAGCCACAGACCAGCACGCAGGCCAAGTCAAAACACTAACCAAACCCTATACACAAAGTCTGCCACAATACTAGGCCAAACCACAACCCTAACCCTAATCACAACCACTCCCACAACCCAAACCCTAACCATAACCACTCCCACAACCCTAATTGGGTTAGGGTTAGGATTAGGGTTACAGGACAGGTTAGGGTCAGAAACACCAGAGGTCAAGCCTGGTTAGGGTTAGGAAAGGGCCAATGGACAACCAACTAGGGCTGGACTTAGAAGAATTTTCGGAAATTCCCATTCATTTCAATGGAAAACACTTTGACCAATCATAACTCTGGAACGGAAGGTCGTAGAGATTCGGGACCAAGATCCGCCTGCCCTAATATGGCCACGGGCAACACGCCAGTCTTGTCCCCGACTCTCTACGACCTTCCGTTCCCGAGATACAGCCCATTTCCTGTCCAAAACGGATGTAGCTCCCGAACGGAAGGTCACACGACCCCGAGACCACCACCATTCGAACCGGGGTGTCCCAATTAGTCAGTACAGCCAATTTCACCCACCTGCAGTACCAACAAGTACCAGAAAGGACTCACTTATAGGATCGGTCGAGGATCAGTCATGACCGATCGTGGTTATCATCCCTATACCTAGCGGAACCCTAACCCTAGCAGCCACAGACCAGCACGCAGGCCAAGTCAAAACACTAACCAAACCCTATACACAAAGTCTGCCACAATACTAGGCCAAACCACAACCCTAACCCTAATCACAACCACTCCCACAACCCAAACCCTAACCATAACCACTCCCACAACCCTAATTGGGTTAGGGTTAGGATTAGGGTTACAGGACAGGTTAGGGTCAGAAACACCAGAGGTCAAGCCTGGTTAGGGTTAGGAAAGGGCCAATGGACAACCAACTAGGGCTGGACTTAGAAGAATTTTCGGAAATTCCCATTCATTTCAATGGAAAACACTTTGACCAATCATAACTCTGGAACGGAAGGTCGTAGAGATTCGGGACCAAGATCCGCCTGCCCTAATATGGCCACGGGCAACACGCCAGTCTTGTCCCCGACTCTCTACGACCTTCCGTTCCCGAGATACAGCCCATTTCCTGTCCAAAACGGATGTAGCTCCCGAACGGAAGGTCACACGACCCCGAGACCACCACCATTCGAACCGGGGTGTCCCAATTAGTCAGTACAGCCAATTTCACCCACCTGCAGTACCAACAAGTACCAGAAAGGACTCACTTATAGGATCGGTCGAGGATCAGTCATGACCGATCGTGGTTATCATCCCTATACCTAGCGGAACCCTAACCCTAGCAGCCACAGACCAGCACGCAGGCCAAGTCAAAACACTAACCAAACCCTATACACAAAGTCTGCCACAATACTAGGCCAAACCACAACCCTAACCCTAATCACAACCACTCCCACAACCCAAACCCTAACCATAACCACTCCCACAACCCTAATTGGGTTAGGGTTAGGATTAGGGTTACAGGACAGGTTAGGGTCAGAAACACCAGAGGTCAAGCCTGGTTAGGGTTAGGAAAGGGCCAATGGACAACCAACTAGGGCTGGACTTAGAAGAATTTTCGGAAATTCCCATTCATTTCAATGGAAAACACTTTGACCAATCATAACTCTGGAACGGAAGGTCGTAGAGATTCGGGACCAAGATCCGCCTGCCCTAATATGGCCACGGGCAACACGCCAGTCTTGTCCCCGACTCTCTACGACCTTCCGTTCCCGAGATACAGCCCATTTCCTGTCCAAAACGGATGTAGCTCCCGAACGGAAGGGTCACACGACCCCGAGACCACCACCATTCGAACCGGGGTGTCCCAATTAGTCAGTACAGCCAATTTCACCCACCTGCAGTACCAACAAGTACCAGAAAGGACTCACTTATAGGATCGGTCGAGGATCAGTCATGACCGATCGTGGTTATCATCCCTATACCTAGCGGAACCCTAACCCTAGCAGCCACAGACCAGCACGCAGGCCAAGTCAAAACACTAACCAAACCCTATACACAAAGTCTGCCACAATACTAGGCCAAACCACAACCCTAACCCTAATCACAACCACTCCCACAACCCAAACCCTAACCATAACCACTCCCACAACCCTAATTGGGTTAGGGTTAGGATTAGGGTTACAGGACAGGTTAGGGTCAGAAACACCAGAGGTCAAGCCTGGTTAGGGTTAGGAAAGGGCCAATGGACAACCAACTAGGGCTGGACTTAGAAGAATTTTCGGAAATTCCCATTCATTTCAATGGAAAACACTTTGACCAATCATAACTCTGGAACGGAAGGTCGTAGAGATTCGGGACCAAGATCCGCCTGCCCTAATATGGCCACGGGCAACACGCCAGTCTTGTCCCCGACTCTCTACGACCTTCCGTTCCCGAGATACAGCCCATTTCCTGTCCAAAACGGATGTAGCTCCCGAACGGAAGGTCACACGACCCCGAGACCACCACCATTCGAACCGGGGTGTCCCAATTAGTCAGTACAGCCAATTTCACCCACCTGCAGTACCAACAAGTACCAGAAAGGACTCACTTATAGGATCGGTCGAGGATCAGTCATGACCGATCGTGGTTATCATCCCTATACCTAGCGGAACCCTAACCCTAGCAGCCACAGACCAGCACGCAGGCCAAGTCAAAACACTAACCAAACCCTATACACAAAGTCTGCCACAATACTAGGCCAAACCACAACCCTAACCCTAATCACAACCACTCCCACAACCCAAACCCTAACCATAACCACTCCCACAACCCTAATTGGGTTAGGGTTAGGATTAGGGTTACAGGACAGGTTAGGGTCAGAAACACCAGAGGTCAAGCCTGGTTAGGGTTAGGAAAGGGCCAATGGACAACCAACTAGGGCTGGACTTAGAAGAATTTTCGGAAATTCCCATTCATTTCAATGGAAAACACTTTGACCAATCATAACTCTGGAACGGAAGGTCGTAGAGATTCGGGACCAAGATCCGCCTGCCCTAATATGGCCACGGGCAACACGCCAGTCTTGTCCCCGACTCTCTACGACCTTCCGTTCCCGAGATACAGCCCATTTCCTGTCCAAAACGGATGTAGCTCCCGAACGGAAGGTCACACGACCCCGAGACCACCACCATTCGAACCGGGGTGTCCCAATTAGTCAGTACAGCCAATTTCACCCACCTGCAGTACCAACAAGTACCAGAAAGGACTCACTTATAGGATCGGTCGAGGATCAGTCATGACCGATCGTGGTTATCATCCCTATACCTAGCGGAACCCTAACCCTAGCAGCCACAGACCAGCACGCAGGCCAAGTCAAAACACTAACCAAACCCTATACACAAAGTCTGCCACAATACTAGGCCAAACCACAACCCTAACCCTAATCACAACCACTCCCACAACCCAAACCCTAACCATAACCACTCCCACAACCCTAATTGGGTTAGGGTTAGGATTAGGGTTACAGGACAGGTTAGGGTCAGAAACACCAGAGGTCAAGCCTGGTTAGGGTTAGGAAAGGGCCAATGGACAACCAACTAGGGCTGGACTTAGAAGAATTTTCGGAAATTCCCATTCATTTCAATGGAAAACACTTTGACCAATCATAACTCTGGAACGGAAGGTCGTAGAGATTCGGGACCAAGATCCGCCTGCCCTAATATGGCCACGGGCAACACGCCAGTCTTGTCCCCGACTCTCTACGACCTTCCGTTCCCGAGATACAGCCCATTTCCTGTCCAAAACGGATGTAGCTCCCGAACGGAAGGTCACACGACCCCGAGACCACCACCATTCGAACCGGGGTGTCCCAATTAGTCAGTACAGCCAATTTCACCCACCTGCAGTACCAACAAGTACCAGAAAGGACTCACTTATAGGATCGGTCGAGGATCAGTCATGACCGATCGTGGTTATCATCCCTATACCTAGCGGAACCCTAACCCTAGCAGCCACAGACCAGCACGCAGGCCAAGTCAAAACACTAACCAAACCCTATACACAAAGTCTGCCACAATACTAGGCCCAAACCACAACCCTAACCCTAATCACAACCACTCCCACAACCCAAACCCTAACCATAACCACTCCCACAACCCTAATTGGGTTAGGGTTAGGATTAGGGTTACAGGACAGGTTAGGGTCAGAAACACCAGAGGTCAAGCCTGGTTAGGGTTAGGAAAGGGCCAATGGACAACCAACTAGGGCTGGACTTAGAAGAATTTTCGGAAATTCCCATTCATTTCAATGGAAAACACTTTGACCAATCATAACTCTGGAACGGAAGGTCGTAGAGATTCGGGACCAAGATCCGCCTGCCCTAATATGGCCACGGGCAACACGCCAGTCTTGTCCCCGACTCTCTACGACCTTCCGTTCCCGAGATACAGCCCATTTCCTGTCCAAAACGGATGTAGCTCCCGAACGGAAGGTCACACGACCCCGAGACCACCACCATTCGAACCGGGGTGTCCCAATTAGTCAGTACAAGCCAATTTCACCCACCTGCAGTACCAACAAGTACCAGAAAGGACTCACTTATAGGATCGGTCGAGGATCAGTCATGACCGATCGTGGTTATCATCCCTATACCTAGCGGAACCCTAACCCTAGCAGCCACAGACCAGCACGCAGGCCAAGTCAAAACACTAACCAAACCCTATACACAAAGTCTGCCACAATACTAGGCCAAACCACAACCCTAACCCTAATCACAACCACTCCCACAACCCAAACCCTAACCATAACCACTCCCACAACCCTAATTGGGTTAGGGTTAGGATTAGGGTTACAGGACAGGTTAGGGTCAGAAACACCAGAGGTCAAGCCTGGTTAGGGTTAGGAAAGGGCCAATGGACAACCAACTAGGGCTGGACTTAGAAGAATTTTCGGAAATTCCCATTCATTTCAATGGAAAACACTTTGACCAATCATAACTCTGGAACGGAAGGTCGTAGAGATTCGGGACCAAGATCCGCCTGCCCTAATATGGCCACGGGCAACACGCCAGTCTTGTCCCCGACTCTCTACGACCTTCCGTTCCCGAGATACAGCCCATTTCCTGTCCAAAACGGATGTAGCTCCCGAACGGAAGGTCACACGACCCCGAGACCACCACCATTCGAACCGGGGTGTCCCAATTAGTCAGTACAGCCAATTTCACCCACCTGCAGTACCAACAAGTACCAGAAAGGACTCACTTATAGGATCGGTCGAGGATCAGTCATGACCGATCGTGGTTATCATCCCTATACCTAGCGGAACCCTAACCCTAGCAGCCACAGACCAGCACGCAGGCCAAGTCAAAACACTAACCAAACCCTATACACAAAGTCTGCCACAATACTAGGCCAAACCACAACCCTAACCCTAATCACAACCACTCCCACAACCCAAACCCTAACCATAACCACTCCCACAACCCTAATTGGGTTAGGGTTAGGATTAGGGTTACAGGACAGGTTAGGGTCAGAAACACCAGAGGTCAAGCCTGGTTAGGGTTAGGAAAGGGCCAATGGACAACCAACTAGGGCTGGACTTAGAAGAATTTTCGGAAATTCCCATTCATTTCAATGGAAAACACTTTGACCAATCATAACTCTGGAACGGAAGGTCGTAGAGATTCGGGACCAAGATCCGCCTGCCCTAATATGGCCACGGGCAACACGCCAGTCTTGTCCCCGACTCTCTACGACCTTCCGTTCCCGAGATACAGCCCATTTCCTGTCCAAAACGGATGTAGCTCCCGAACGGAAGGTCACACGACCCCGAGACCACCACCATTCGAACCGGGGTGTCCCAATTAGTCAGTACAGCCAATTTCACCCACCTGCAGTACCAACAAGTACCAGAAAGGACTCACTTATAGGATCGGTCGAGGATCAGTCATGACCGATCGTGGTTATCATCCCTATACCTAGCGGAACCCTAACCCTAGCAGCCACAGACCAGCACGCAGGCCAAGTCAAAACACTAACCAAACCCCTATACACAAAGTCTGCCACAATACTAGGCCAAACCACAACCCTAACCCTAATCACAACCACTCCCACAACCCAAACCCTAACCATAACCACTCCCACAACCCTAATTGGGTTAGGGTTAGGATTAGGGTTACAGGACAGGTTAGGGTCAGAAACACCAGAGGTCAAGCCTGGTTAGGGTTAGGAAAGGGCCAATGGACAACCAACTAGGGCTGGACTTAGAAGAATTTTCGGAAATTCCCATTCATTTCAATGGAAAACACTTTGACCAATCATAACTCTGGAACGGAAGGTCGTAGAGATTCGGGGACCAAGATCCGCCCTGCCCTAATATGGCCACGGGCAACACGCCAGTCTTGTCCCCGACTCTCTACGACCTTCCGTTCCCGAGATACAGCCCATTTCCTGTCCAAAACGGATGTAGCTCCCGAACGGAAGGTCACACGACCCCGAGACCACCACCATTCGAACCGGGGTGTCCCAATTAGTCAGTACAGCCAATTTCACCCACCTGCAGTACCAACAAGTACCAGAAAGGACTCACTTATAGGATCGGTCGAGGATCAGTCATGACCGATC